>JAXDDX010000219.1:132500-360000 GCA_034670405.1 Hoplostethus atlanticus
TAGAGGCTGGTAGAGGCTGGTAGAGGCTGACAGGCTGCTGCTGGTGGAGTTATACTGATATCTCTAAATTAATGTGATTTATTGGTGTTCAAAGTGTTAAACAATTGAAATCACAGACTATTACTTTTCATTGAGAGTCCTTTAACCAGGTAGCTGACCTCTGACCTCTAATGCACGAGATAGAATCACCATGAAACCTTGGCATCAGCTATGGTTACGATAGTAATTGTACCTGTGCTATTTCTATGTGATTATTGGTCCAATGGTAATGCAGTAGGTACAGTAGCAACTGACCTGAGAACAGAGAGATGGAAACAGCATTGTCAACAGCATTTTTTCAAGATTTCAAGATTTCAAGAAGTTTAATTGTCACATACACACACGAGGTGTGTAGTGAAATGCAAAGTGGCAATGCTTAGCAGAAATGTGCAAAATAACAGGTTCACACTATTTACAATAACCAACACAATATTTACAATGTCACAGTTTTTAAGAGCTCTATATAAAAAACAACACAATATTTACAATAAGAGCACTTTATAAAAAAAATATAGTAAAAAAAGGGAAAATTGTATGTATAATATAAATTATAAATTATGTGTAGTCTTTACCTAAGTGTGTGTGTGTGCATAAGAGGGGCAGTGTGTGTGTCTTGGTGGGGGCCCTGGTGAGGTCAGAGTTCACAGTCCTGATGGCCTGAGGAAAGAAACTCCGTCTCAGTCTCTCTGTTTTGGCAGCGTGACTACGGAGGCGCTTGCCTGACCGCAGCAGCTGAAACAGTCCGTTGTTGGGGTGGTGAGGATCCTTCATGATCCTGCAGGCTCTGGTTCTGCACCTCCTGGTGTACAAGTCCTGCAGGGTGGGGAGTGTAGTTCCAATAGTGCGCTCAGCCGAACGCACTACTCTCTGCAGAGCCTTCCTGTCCTGAGCGGAGCTGCTGCCAAACCAGGCAGTGATGCTTCCTGTCAGGATGCTCTCCACAGCTCCAGAGTAAAAGGACTGAAGGATCCTCCGGGAGACTTTAAATTTCCTCAGTTGCCTGAGGTGGTAAAGGCGCTGCCTCGCCTTTCTCACCAGAGTGTCAGTGTGTGTGGACCATGTGAGATCATCGGTGATGTGGACTCCCAGGTATTTATACCTGCTCACCCTCTCCACAGTATTCCCATTAATCCCCAGTGGTGAGTACGTCCTCTGTTGTTGTGTCCTCCTAAAGTCCACAATCAGCTCCTTAGTTTTGGTGACATTCAGGAGGAGGCTGTTGTCCTGGCACCAGAGTGACAGATCAGCAACTTCCTCCAGGTAGGCCTTCTCGTCGTTGTTGGAGATCAGGCCCACCACCACTGTGTCATCCGCAAACTTAATGATGGTGTTGGAGCTGAACCTGGCCACACAGTCATGTGTGTACAGGGAGTACAGTAGGGGGCTGAGGACGCAACCCTGGGGGGATCCTGTGTTCAGGGTGAGGGGGTTGGAGGTGTGTCTACCCACCCTGACCACCTGGGGCCTGGCGGTCAGGAAGTCCAGGATCCAGGCACACAGGGGGGTGTTCAGTCCCAGCTCAATCAACTTGCCAGCCAGTCTGGTGGGGACTATGGTATTGAAAGCTGAACTATAGTCAATGAACAGCAGTCTCACATAGCCCCCCTTCCGGCTGTCCAGATGAGAGAGTGTGGTGTGCAGTACCTGGGAGACAGCATCATCCGTGGATCTGTTGGGACGATAAGCAAACTGCAGCGGGTCCATGGAGCAAGGGAGGAAGGCGCAGATGTAGTCCTTTATCAGCCTCTCGAAGCATTTCATGACCACCGAGGTGAGGGCCACCGGTCGGTAGTCATTCAGGCATGCTGGAGAAGCATTCTTAGTCACAGGGACAATAGTGGATCTCTTGAAGCAGGCGGGGACCACAGACTCAGCCAGGGAGATGTTGAATATAGTGGTGAACACTGGAGCTAGCTGATTAGCACAGGTCTTCAGTACTCGCCCAGATATGCCATCTGGACCAGCAGCTTTCCTGGTGTTCACCCTCGTCAGAGCCCTCCTCACACTGTGCTCGGTCACAGAGAGTGTGTGTACATCCCCAGCGGTAGAACTCACTCCGGTTGCGCTAACGGTGATGTTGTTAGCCGGCGAGCTAGCGCTGTTGTTGCTAGCCTCAAACCGTGCATAGAATGAGTTCAGGTCCTCCGCTAGGGATGCGTCGGCACTCACAATTGCGGGGGGTCTGCCCTGGTAGTCCGTTATAGTCCGTAGCCCCTGCCATAGGCGTCTGGTGTCGCGCTGCTCCATCTGCGACTCCACTCTGTCCCTATACCTCCTCTTGGCCTCCTTCACCGCCCTTCTCAGTCCATAGGACGCTGCCTTGTGCTCGTCCATGTTGCCGGATACAAGACCGGAGTTATAGGCAGCAGTGCGGGCGTTCAAAGCGTCGCGGATGGATTTATCAACCCACGGTTTTTGGTTAGGAAAGGACCTAACTTTCACCGTGGGGACGATGGTATCCACTAGCGTTGCTATGAAGCTCGTTACTACTTCCGTAAACTCGCTGACGTCCCTGGAACTGGATTGGAACATGTCCCAGTCGACGTCACGCAGAGCGTCCTGTAGCTCAGCCTCTGATTGGTCAGACCACCGCTTTACGTCCCTCGTCACTACCGCTTCCCGTGCTATCCTTTGTTTATACTCCGGTAGCAGGAAAATGGCGGCATGGTCTGATTTGCCGAACGGAGGGAGAGAGACAGCCTTGTAGCCTCTCTTGAACGGCGTATAGCAGTGGTCCAACGTTCTTTCCCCTCTGGTAGCACACGTAATGTGCTGGTGAAAGTTCGGCATGACTTTTTTTAGGTTCGCCCTATTAAAGTCCCCAGCCACCACCATAGCCGCGTCGGGATGCTTGTTCTGATGCCGACATAACACATCATGTAGGTCCGATAGTGCTACGTCGGTGTCCGCTTGTGGTGGTATGTAGACGGCTGTGGTGATGACCGAGCTGAACTCCCGGGGAAGGTAGAATGGACGGCATGAGATAGTCAGATGTTCCAGGTTCGACGAGCAGGAACGAGAAAGAGTCTTAATGTCCTTGGGGTTGCACCACTTGTTGTTGGTCATGAAGCAAACCCCTCCACCCTTAGATTTGCCAGACTCTTCCATTCTATCCGCACGGAAAACAGAGAAGGACTCGGTTGGGCATATGACTCGATCCGGCACCAGCGGGGTCAGCCATGTTTCCGTCAGACAAAAGACGTTACAATCCCTCATGTCCCGTTGGAATCTAATCCTCGCCCTAACATCATCCAACTCATTATCCAGAGACTGGACGTTAGCAAGAAGGATGCTGGGCAGAGTTGGACGGTGGGCTTGAACTCTCAGTCTGTTCCGAATTCCGCTCCGTTTTCCCCGATGTTTCCTCCTTCGTCTCCCCGTAGGTGAGTCTCCACTGTTGTTGTTGTGGCTCGCTCGTACTATCTCTGCCGGCCACGCTGGGTCGATGGGAAAAGTGGACAAAAACCTTTGTTTTGCGCAAAAGTTTATGTCCAAAAGTGTGCTGCGTTCGTAGGATGTTAGTGCCGATGTGTTTGAGCAAAAAAAGATATTAAAAACAAACACAAAAACTAAAAAAACGCACAATCTCCGCGGAGCTACCACGACGGCGTCTAGACACGGCCGCGCCATCGTTCTTTGCATAGATACTGCAGAGAGGGAAGATGTGGCCGTTAAACCCAATGATGTGTTGCAGCTCGACCGTTGAGCGAGGGACTCAGGAGGACTCCGGAGGGAGTTTCCTCCAAATGGTTTCTATTAGAAATAAGTAAATAAATGCTGCAGGGGAATTAGAATGAATCAAAACAAATCGTATGAGAAAGGGACCCAATGGTGTGTGTGTGTGTGTGTGTGTGTGTGTAAATCGTCTCATTTCAATGATAGGCCTCCCTATAAAGCCCAGTTTACGGGCCACGTTTATAGGAGCCATGATTGCCTTATTTATGAGGACCATCATTTGCTGAAGAGCTGACACACTTCATAGGAAGTAGCTGCATTGTGTGTGTGTGTATATGTGTGTGTGTGTGTGTGTGTGTGGTTATCTACAGTCATATTTTACATTGGACATGCATTTAACATGAAGGAGAATGAAGCAGACCAATATATCAGGACTATAAAAGGTGCATCCTTTATAAAAGCTTCTCACCCAAATGAACAATGGCTTCACATACCACAGAAACCTGTCTGTCTGTCAGCTGGCTGCACATGAAACCAACACTCATCTCCAGGACATTATCAAACCATGAGGTCCTGAAGGAGATGGACACAATACACCAAGCGGTGCCCAGTCTGGTTGGTTAGGTGCTTCTGGGGTGCCAGGACCTACTGAGGAGCATTCTGGAGGTCTAATTCAACCCAACAAAGTGGGAGGTGCACATCTGATAGCCCAGTGACATATCCACTCTTACCCCCCTTTTCCTCTTAAATCCTAGTTAGGTTTCTGCGTCAATACCACAAAGGATAGTTACAATGCAGTGTGGCGTTACGGCGGATCGGTGGTCAGGACAATGAAGAGCCGAGGTTTGAATCCTGGTTCTTTCTGTGTTGAGTTGTGTATATATCCCTGTTTTCTGGGGATTCAGGTGGACTGGAGAGGCCCATAGGGTTTGGGTTAGGTATGAATGAGTCATGTGTCAACCCAGTGATGGACTGGCTGTGTTTATGTGCACAGACCAACCTGGCTATACTCTGGTTAAGGTCTTAACCAGGTTCAGATGTTTCCATGAATAAATCAGTTTCTAGAACATTCCTGTTCACAGATAAAAGTCTGAAAAGGTTTTTAGTGTTTTACTGGCACCAAAACCATTTACCACTGATGCCTTTCCATTCTCACTGGAAACATCTCATCGTCACATTACATCGTCTACGTTTGGGCCCAGAAATGAAAGACACGTCACCAAAAGGTGCTAAAGTGTTTCAAGGTGGATTTTAAGGTTTCTCATGATCTCAGTTTGATCAAACCCAAGTTGTCCTAACCAGTTATGATGTCTACATGCGTTGACCCAAAACCAGGTTACTCGAGTAACCAAGCTAAGAGCAGAATTCTCTGTGCAGGTATCCATTGTTTTACTCATCAGGGAGGATTGGAAGGTAAAGAAACTGTCCTGTAAGTACAAGGTCACAGGTTTGATGCCCACAACAACCTACTGTATGTGTCCGTCTACAGGAGTGAAACTGAAGCCCTTGCTGATGTTGGTGTCCTGACCTCAGATTCCAGATTCCCATCTTGGCTCCATCCCGGGATTATAAATGACAAGCCAAGCAGACTGGAAGAGACCGACGACTCAGCTTGTCACTTGATTGGTTAAGTGACAAGTCACTTACGCATGACGGGCGCATGTATCTTACTCCATTCCTGTTCACTCAGAGCGTAAATGAAGGGTCTAATGGGAATAGGCGTTCCCTGACCTCCTCCACCGGGACCATTTGTCTTTGAAGGTGTCCTCTAGAAACTTTCTGGATGTTCTGATGTCCAGAGCTCACATCCAATGCAGAGAATCCAGTGCAGTGTTACATAATGAGCTATATGGGACTGCTGTCCTGGATGTGTTATTATGGGAATGTTATTTGGTGGATTCAGCACCCAGGTGGAGCTGAGCTCACCGTTTCTCAAATCATCAACGGCAGTGGTTCTCAAAATAGGGTTTTGTGACACCCTTGGGTGCTTGATAGAGTCTAAGGGAGTTCCCACAACAATGGATATCTGCTGATGAAAGCATATTCTACCGACCACAATAGTCACATTTCTATCTATCTGGGGCATCCTCATCTTCTTCAGAGGAGGTCAAACACATATTGGTTTGTGGGTTGCTGGTCAGACAGCAGTCTGATCAGGGAACCCACAATGCACTATGTCAGAGAAAATACACCTAGTATAGAAACTAGTGGTCCTGGTTATCGGTTAGATTCTCTGTGAAGCTCAACTGGTAAAGCAAGGCACTAACATGGAGTTTCAATGCATCCACTCATAATACAGTGAAGCCTTTAGATGAAAGCATCCACCAAATAGAAATTCAGCATTAGAGGCTGATAAAACTCATGGATTCAATAGGTGAACTCAACGAGGGGTCAGAGCTTTCACCAGGATTCACCTGGTCAGTCTCTTTCATGGGAGCAGCAGGAGGTCCTCACTCAGTGTACTGAACTCTGCTGCACTGGGATCTGCTGTATAACAAGAAGGCCAGTCAGCCCACAGAGCACTGCAGTGGAGACGAAGATAGACATGAGAGCACGACCATGAACATTTCATAAAACAGTACACAAGGTTTCATTCCAATAGGTTAGATACCTGCACTGAGGTAAAAGATGAAGCTTTTACCTTAACAGAGGCCAAACTGTCATACACAAATGTAGCGAGTGTAATAATATTGTATAAGGTGAGAGAGAGTTAACAACTAATGGTCCACAAACTTTGGGAAACTAAATATTTTTCCTATAAATATGTATTGTACAGCGGTGGGGATGGCTGTATATGTTTGTCTGAATAAACCCAGTCACACGCCACAGAGCTCTTCTCACAATGTGACAGCTCAGCGCAGCGCCTTGTTTACCGAGAAACCGTGTCGCTGTTGTCAGACCAGAAACATGCTTCTTCAAAAAATGGGACTTTCCAGGAATGAGGAGAAGGATGTTGACTTTCCTCGCCGGCTCCCATGTATTCCTGAAGTTATACAACGGGGATTTGCAAGCACCTGAACTCCACTCAACACATAAATAATCATGGGAACTTTAAATTCAAGTGAGGAAATGGAAACCACTGAAATTGCAATTGCATGTGTTTTTCCCCCACAGCAGCAGTGGGGTTGGTGCAGACGCTGGAATGTGTCATCCGACGGTGGTTGCCTCAAGGAGGGGTTGAAAACGACAACTTTAATAAGACCGCCGTGTTACATAAGACAAAATACAGCAAATAGTGTCTGAGCGTGGTTCTACTACACTAACCAGATGCAGCTACACCCCACAGAGCTGCTCCAGATATGACAGCTCAGCACCCGCCTCGCTCACTGCTAGAATCTACTCCCTCTGCGGTGTGTGTGTATGTGTGTGTGTGTGTGATCACACCGGATGACTTGTGGTGCCGGTGGCAAGCCGAGCAACGCTGATGTGAAAGGATGAAAAAAGTCTGTTCTGTTGAGTCCTGCAGCCTGGCCTCCTGGCTCCACGGGGGGTCGAGGAGCATCACGGCTATACCCCGACTTCACATTCTACCGTCCACACGCTGAGCTCACAGCGACAGACGGGCTTCACCTGACAAATCAACATATAAAAGCAGCGAAAACACAAAAGTGGGTCTCAAAAAAAATAAGATAACTGCCACAAATTGATTCATTTATTTGGGAGCATGAGAGCTAACATCAACGTGCTGCAGCATAATGCTGCCACTTACCTGGTACTCTAGCTAGAGCGCTCCCTTCAAGTGCTTTCAGAAATATCGTCATTCTGAGTTAATCACACATTTGACAGATTTTTATGATGCCCGAGTTGCTGAGGAGGCAGAGAGACCTGAGAACAACTGATGGTAGAAGTGATGTATTTGTTTTATTATACTTAAATTCATCATCCCATATGTGAAATGCCAAATTCAAGAGTCTATAAAAAAAGACTGTGAATGAGAGTGTGTGTGTGTGTGTGTGTGTGTGTGTGGCCTCCACCTTGTTAAGAGCAGTTTTGTGTTTTCTTCCCTCTTGCTAACTATAGATTTTAGTCGGGGACTAAAGTAGGTGGAAGCAATATATTACTGTGACCATTAAATTTAAACAAATCAGCTACTGTGTGTGTGTGTTTGTGTGTGTGTGTGGATGTTTGTGTGGTATGGTATCTTTGTCAGCAGGTTTTGTGTACGTAAATGTTTGGTACATGTGTATATACTGTGTGTTCAGAATGTATTTGTGTGTGTGTGTGTGTGTGTGTGTGTGTGTGAGTACATGATTTGAGTGGGGTTGACAGCAGCTGGCATCCACCTTGTTAAAACCAGATATGTCTGCATCCCACCTGCCACCACAGAACCAAGAGGAACAGCATCCAGCTCCCCACTGTGACCCTGTTAAGTTACAACAAATCAGCCACTGTGTGTGTGTGGATGTTTTCAATGTGTGTGTGTGTGTGTGTTTTGTAAGTGCATGTGTGCATGTGTGTCTGTGCTATGTTTTTATGTCTACAGTATATAAAAGTGCATATTGTGTCTGTATGTTCTTGTGTGTGTTCATGCATTGTCTGTGCATTTGTGCATGTCTGTGTTAATGTGCTTCGTGTGTGTGTGTGTGTGTGTGTGTGTGTGTGTGTGTGTGTGTGTGTGTGTGTGTGTAAAGTATGTGGCTGAGCAGTTAGTCTGCTTTATAGAAGGGGCTTTTGTTCTGAAGACTAACAACAAAGGGAACTCGCATAAAATAGTAACAAAGTTGAACACGTTGCCGGATGCATCCCTGCTTTGTGTTTCTCGTTTCCTGACACCAGCGGGGGGTTGAGGAGGTAACGGTAACCTAGTCAGGCAATCAACTGGAGATGGAAAGGAAATGGAGACGCTTTTCCAATCGTGTTATTCAGAGTGGTGCAGATGATCACGCTGTGGGAGCTGGAAGTGAAGAGTTGGCCAGTAAATGAACAACAATACAAGCCAGATCCTGACATGAGTCCAATAGGAGCCGGTCACCTGAAAACATCTGCAGCTCCAAATGAAAGAGAAGAGCAGAGCTAGTGAGGTCCAGTACTGCATGTTAAAAACCCTCCATCTCTCCCTCCATCTCCATCCTCTCCTCTCTCTCTCTCTCTCTCTCTCTCTCTCTCTCTCTCTCTCTCTCTCTCTCTCTCTCTCTCTCTCTCTCTCTCTCTCTCTCTCTCTCTCTCTCTCTCTCTCTCTCTCTCTCTCTCTCTCTCTCTCTCTGAATTCATGTAGGAACCAGATGTGACTCATCTTTTCTCCAAGTTTAACCAGCAACGAAGAGATGAGATCTGGGTCACTGAGGGTTTTTAAACATCACTGGTAAATGAACCAAACTGAATCAGTGAAGTGACATCAGAGATCTGATCAGAGATCAGCCCGAGGGAGGCTCGGTCCACACAGGGTTAGAGAAGAAACACTCTAAAAATAATGGAATACTTTACTGACCCCTTTAGCGATAGTCACGTTTTACTTGCACCCCTCAGAGAGGGGGTCAGAGGTCAGGGTCGGCTGCAGAACAGCACCTCTGGAGCTGGACTTGGTGCCTGCCGACACTCGCTCCACTATTGTGCTGCCCATATGAAAATGTATGAAAACTTCAAATTTAGTGTGCATGGTCTGTATATTGACCTTCCCTGAGTTTTAACCCCAAACACTATTTCCTTCTCTCAGGCTGAACGTGTGTTAACTAGTAAAACTAGCTGGTGTTTGGTTGGGATGGAAACCTGGCCTGGACAGTGGACACCCCTGGCCTGACAGAACATCACTTACCATTATAATAGTAGTTAATACAGTTAATTGTTTATATCTTATACTGCAGCTTTTTCAATTAAGAGCCTGCTGTAGATGACAGTAGTCAAGATATTGATATGGTAAGGTGGCAAAACTGCAGAAAAATAATTTTCACATCTTTAAAGTTTATAATCATGATCAGTAATCAATCAATTATCAGGATTATAGTTTCATCATCATGCAGCCCTACTGTTCATGTCAAAGCAGCAACACAAAGTCAGATATGACATGCACAACGGTAAAACACAAATCACAAATCTTCCAGTCAGACTCTGATGCAGCTGCTGAGAGATCGCTTGATGATCAACAAAACATTGATCAGTACAGGATGATGTAAGAGGATGTAAGCCACGCCAGCCAAACTTCAAGAACTACTTCAGGTCTCCAGATCACATCTCCCTCCTCCCTCCGGTCTTCCATCCCCCTGTGCTAAAAAAAACAAGTCAGAATTAGCTTAGCGCTAGTTACATGCTTGCTAGCCTTGGGCGTCTTGGCATATAATGTAATAAAATCAAATCCCCGGTAATAGCTCACTACTACAACATGAAAACTGAAGCAAACTAAACCAAAGTAAAACCTAAATCAAACAATCTACTGTTGTAAAATGACGTGTTACAGTCTAGAGGAAACCAGGGAACGAGAGAGTAATCTGCTTGGTAGCAAAGTTGAATTGTAGAGAAATGTGAGAGGGAAAATCAATCTCTCTGGCCACCAGTTAAAGGTTTACCAGGCAACAAGGAACTGGAGGAAACACTAGAGTCTCTTCCACATCAGTACATGGAGATCGGAACGGATGAGAATAATTCAAGAAGATATAATTGTACATTGTGCAATCTATAGTTTCAACATGCCTGATGATCTGGTCTCTCTCTCTCTGTGTTGCTGCTGTGATGTGAATATCGTGGAACTCCAATGTTCATTTATTAACACAGACTCAAAATATACACGGCCCTTGATGTGCAGAATAGGTGGCAATGACTGTCGGGCACAAAACCATTTCTAACCTTTATTTTCTCCAGGTAAAGTTAATCATCTTTAGTTTAGTTTGACTAAATGATTTGAATTCCTCTACTGTATTGAGACATATCGATTTAAAGCCTGTTAGCCCGGATGCCTCGACTCACCACTAGTTTTCTATATCCTTCACGAGACAGTAACTCGTTTTTTTTTTTTTTATTCTCAGGGTAGATGATACAATTTGGAAAGTAACTCAGAACAACGTTGCACACTTATAGTGAAATATCACGTTTGTATTGGAGCGTATTTGTGAGAACTCATATCCTCCGCTGTGTGTGGGTGAAGTTAGTTGATTAAGGTATATTGTTCTTAATGCTGTTGCTTTCCGGAAACTAACTAGGAAAACAAAGTGTTGTCCTCCCACACTGGATGACTAAGGACTGGAAAAGCTGTCAATTAGTGCACGTTGCCGTTTCTTGTCTTCTTGTATGTTTACAATCCTGAATCGTACCTTTCCATATGCCACATCATCGAAGCAATATTTCACACCATGTCAGACACATGAAGCTTCTAATTTTAAGAATATGTACGTGTCATTTCTGCTTCACTAGATGGTATATAGTGGGTGGTGACAGGACGGACGGTAAAAACATCAACAAGCATATTGAAGTTACATATTTGAAATTGCAGACATATGGCGTGTGCGCCTTGGCCTGCTTCCTCATGCAGAAATGGAATAATTGGCCCTCAACACAAAGACAACAACTCCAAACAGACAGGGGGGAGATAGGGGGTTTACACGCTGAGGACTTACATTGATTGTTTTAGGATCGCTACAGGGGGGAAATATTGATGGAAAACGCGGAAAGCCTGGTGAAATGAAATGCCACTTCTGCTTAATTAGACAGTATACAGTGGAGAATGTCAGGACAGATGAGGTCATGCAGCACAGTTCAACAGGAAGATTCAAAGCTAGTTTGCAGATAGCATGGTATAGGCCTTAGCCCACCCTCTTCCTAGCCCGACCGGCCGAGGCCTGGAGGATCTGGGGACTGCTCTGTTATTCCAGCTGCTACAAAGTCTACAAAGTGCGGTGGAAACAAAGGAAGCACCGATGTAAAGGCTTCGTTCCTGTCTTCACTTTTTGCAGCATCTCTGCTTGATCACGCCGGTTGCAGTGCACAGTGAAAGGAAAAGGCAGAGACAGGCGATGCTGTGCAAGAGCATGAGAAGATAACAAGCCGGAATCACACCTATGACACTGCAGATACCTGATATGGACTGAGAGCTTGAATAAGCTTCACTTCAAAGTCTTCTCCTCCCAGACTGAGTACATTTACACACACAGTAATGATCCACTCTCAACATGATGACGGCAACACTCCAACTGTACAAATTCACATAACTATAGTGGTTGTTATGTGCATGTCTGAGGGCAGAGATGTCTGAAAATGTCTCAGTCCTCCAACAAGAGAACTGTGGTGGTTCGTTAGGAGAGAGAAATGTCTCCAGAACACAAGGCATTATGGGTAGAAGGAGACTTGGTCAGTCTGGACTGATGCTCATGTTCAGATGTTTCTTCATGTGTTCTTAACTGGTATGAACACCAGAGAAGAGCAGACAAGTCCATCATGGTAGATCAAGTTACAGACTGGAACCAGGTTGGTTTGGACTCTCTGACCTGGTGGGATGACAGGTTACCAAAACTCAACCAATCAACCAGCTGCTGGGGAGTCATGGGACATCTGGTTGGCTTGTGATTGGTCGGTGTGAACCTGAAGACAAAAATACAACATAGGAAACTTTTCGTCTCTGGTTCAGACCAAAGAAAACCAACAGTAAAGTCATGATGGAGGTCAGCGTGTCTTCATTCACATACACAGATTTCTGCTCAATCTTTCATGAAGTTATGAATCTACGTGAGTTTTTTTAAATGTGCACAAGGAAGTCGATGCAGAGGCACTTGCAAGTGCATCGACGTCTTCTGCCTTCAGCTAGTATTTCCTTTTATTTCCTTAGAACAGATTCTGTCAGTTATCGGCATGAGCTGGAGCTCAGTGTGTCACCTAGTATCTGATTAAATAAATCCAGGTAAATGGGAGAAATTACATTGAACCATTGAACCATTGAACACTCTAATCCAACTATCCCTTCAATTTGAGTTACTGTATGATAACGTTTACATTGATGTCATCTATTTTCCTGAAGAAAGACAGCTGCAGTAATAAAGTCTGCTGATTCTTTCCATATGATTGTGTTAAAAAAGGAACTGCTGAGTACAACCCTCCTCCTCTGACACTCTGAATAGAAAGGGGAGGGATTTCTATTTTGTACATTTTACATTTAGCATTGACCTTTCAAACACCTGGAGACTCACTTTATCTCTTCAAACGCCGACTATGATTTCCCAAAAGTGTTACCAGGAAGGAAAGTCCATCCTCACGTGGGTCTCTGGGCCGGTGTAAACATCACGCTGTGTTAATAAACCTGCTCGCTTAAAGACCCCAATGGGGGGAAGAGACGGAGAGAGAGATAAAAGAAGAGATGGAGGAGAGAGATAAAAGAAGAGACGGAGAGAGAGATAAAAGAAGAGATGGAGGAGAGAGAGGATGCACAGACATAACTAATTCTCAGTTTATTTGAATGTTATTTGAGCTCTGGAGCTCCTGGTCCATCATCTTCATCTCTTCTATGGAGAATACAGTACATGGGAATAAAAACCTGCCAGAATAAGTTGTGAGACGAGTTTATAACATGACATAACATGAGTTTATAAACTTGTAACAAATGCAAAAATGTGTACTTTGATCTGTAAAATTGAAAAGCAAAATGTGTGTGTGCAAACTCGTGATGTATTTTGTAAAATGTGCAACTTGCAAACATTTTGTATTTAACGCATCTGACATCATGAGCGATGTTCAATATGTTCAATATTTCCACTTGTGAATCCATAAAATCACCTGAAGGCATTTTGTCAGTGTCCTCCCGCAAAATCACGTTGACATAAAAATGTACCCATAATGCTGTGCAAGTGATGAAAACCAAAAGTTGACCAGGTTTCTCATAGTAAGAGGATTGTGAGTTTTATGAGTTTCTTTTTCTCTTTTTTTATCTGAGTAACTTTTCCTTTTCTCTTTCTTCCTTCTTCTTGTTAAGAGCCTTGGGTACTCTGAAAGACGCTCTTTAATTAAAGTTATTATTACTATTAACTGGTTTTGTAACCCAGTTGTGATGTTTACATGCTTCAATCCAAACCCAGGTTCAGAAGAGCATGTGATGTCTTGATGGCCACGGTGCAGCGGCCTCATCTCACATCACATTTATAATTACAGTTATGAAAAGTAACTTCGTATGGTATCCTGTGAATCGAGTACAACAGGAGGCGGAGCTCGTGACTGAAACAGGAAGTAGTTTGTCATTGAAACTGTGTGAACAGTGAAGAGTAAGGGTGTGGAGGTCAGGAGGGGTGGAGACATTTACCTTGAGGTCTGGGGTCAAATTTAATTTCTGCTGTGTTTGGAAGCAAAAGTTTTTTAACCATGAGCTGGTAGGGTGTGCAGCTGGCCACGTGTAGCTGTAGTACAAATCAAGGGTAAATAATTACAACGAACATTGTATGAGAACACATTGAGTGCAGAGGCAAAGAAAGAAAGAAAGAAAGAAAGAAAGAGAGAAAGAGAAAGAGGTGTTTTGATGACACATAGCTGCCTCCGCCCAGATGCCAGATGATCTGGTTCCTCCCATTAGACACACAGCAGCTCCACCATTCATCCATCTGGAGGTGAAGCCAAGACACACCGACACTCCACAAACTACACCAAGTAACGCTATTAACAACATTACCTGGAAATTCTCCCTAAAAAAGTATTATGAAATCTTAATAGTATGTAAGATGCTAGTGACATTAGACTGACGACTCAGGCCTGAAGGAGATGGATGCAGTAACATCTGTACTCATGATAATGAGTACGGCACGGTGGCGCAGTGCTTGCACTGCTGCCTCACAGCAAGAAGGTCCTGGGTTCGATTCCCACCTGGGGCGTTGTTGAGTCTGGGGTGCCCAGGTGGGTTATCTCCCGGGCCTTTCTGTGTGGAGTTTGCATGTTCTCCCCGTGCTCACGTGGGTCTCCTCCTGTAAAAAGACCCCATCTAAAAACATGCAACATCCTGTCCTGTCCCTGACCAAGATGAGGATGTATACCTGGAATTGGTCCCCGGGCGCTGGTGTTGGCGGCTGCCCACTGCTCCCTGGCTGTCCGTGGAGGAAGGTCGGCGGGGATGGGAAAAAAGCAGAGACCTCATTCAACTCGGACACCTTACCCTGCATGTGTGTGTGTGTTGTGTTCGGCGGCCACTTCCCCCCTTGCGTGTGTTGTGTGTGTTGGTGCGTGTGTGCACCCCGAGTTGCAAATAAAGTAATCTTAATCTTAAGTACTCTGTGTGTACTTGACGTATCAGGGAGATTTTGATTGGGTACTAACAGTGTTATTGTGTTCTCCAATGCTCATGATGTATTTTATGGACCCTTTGGGTGCTGGATCAATGCTCAGCCGGTCACTCACTGTCAAGATCAAACATGGCCGCCGTTTCCGTTCACTTTCTCCATGGACATTTAAGAAGATCCCAATATGACTAGTTTAAGTTAAGCTACAGCGGAGCTTCACTCAGGAAGACTCTCTCTCTAGCTCTAGAAAGGAAGATTTTCCCACGCTGCCATTTCCTGCTTCTTCCAGAACCAGATCAGACCCCTCCCCACGTTCTGGGAACAAACCATCACGCTGCTGCCTTGCTCGTCTGCCTTCAGCTGTCATTTCAGCGCTGCCGTTTTTTGCGACGCCGTTAGTGAATCTGGATTTGAACGGCATCGTCTACAAGCTACTAGTATGTGGAGCTAAATAATGTGATTTAGATGTAATTCCCTGTGCAAACCTGCAGTGAGTCTGCGCCTGTGTGTGTGTGTGTGTGTGTGTGTGTGTGTGCAGTGGTGTGGTGTGTTCGGTGGACCTGGGGAAAAACAGCGTCGTCATCTCGCCTTTAACAGCCTCCTGAGGTCCCATGAGCTTCAGAGGCCGAGACAGAAGAAGTCGGTTTTCCCCCAAGACTTTTTCATGAGAGAGAGAGAGAGAGAGAGAGAGGGAGGGAGAGAGAGAGAGAGAGAGAGAGAGAGAGAGAGTGAGTGAGTTTGTAGTGTGTGTGTGTGTGGTGGGGGAGTCAGAAGTCAGTCTTCTCCTTCATGTTTTAGAGGCAGTGAGTGTCAGTGTGTGAGTGTGTGTGTGTTTGTGTGATTAGATGAAACTTTATTGATTCTTGTGCCAAAATTAGGTGTGTGTGTGTCTGTGTGTGTGTGTGTGTCAGCATAAGCAAGTTAAGTGTGTGAGTGAAACCGGTAGGTTTTCTCTTTAGTTTTTGGTGTGCATGCATACGTGTGTGTGTGTGTGTGTGTGTGTGTGTGTGTGTGTGTTCCCTAGCAGAGTCCCTGACTTCTGACAGGGAATCGAACTGCTGGCTTGTCTCTCCCTCCACTGGGCCGCCCATCACATCATCAAAACTGACAGCTCACGTCAAAAGCTTAGCCCCCCCCTCTACTTCCTTTCTCTCTCTCTCCGTCTACCTCCTCTCTCTCTCTCTCTCGCTCTCTCTTTCTCTCCATCTACCTCCTCTCTTACACACTCATTCATTCCTCTATCCTCCAAGCTGCCAGACCTAGCTGAATACCATGTAAGATTACTACTATTTAGCTTACGAGTTCCCATCTCCTCCTTTTTGAGATAATGCTAGTGGCCTACTATCACTCAACACAGTGTATGCTAAAGTGTTAGCATGCAGCCTACTATCACTCAACATAGTGTATGCTAAAGTGTTAGCATGCTGCCTACTATCACTCAACACAGTGTATGCTAAAGTGTTAGCATGCAGCCTACTATCACTCAACATAGTGTATGCTAAAGTGTTAGCATGCTGCCTACTATCACTCACATCACCGAAGATCTCACATGGTCCACACACACTGACACTCTGGTGAGAAAGGCGAGGCAGCGCCTTTACCACCTCAGGCAACTGAGGAAATTTAAAGTCTCCCGGAGGATCCTTCAGTCCTTCTACTCTGGAGCTGTAGAGAGCATCCTGACTGTAGAGAGCATCACTGCCTGGTTTGGCAGCAGCTCCGCTCAGGACAGGAAGGCTCTGCAGAGAGTAGTGGAACTACACTCCCCACCCTGCAGGACTTGTACACCAGGAGGTGCAGAACCAGAGCCTGCAGGATCATGAAGGATCCTCACCACCCCAACAACGGTCTGTTTCAGCTGCTGCGGTCAGGCAAGCGCCTCCGTAGTCACGCTGCCAAAACAGAGAGACTGAGACGGAGTTTCTTTCCTCAGGCCATCAGGACTGTGAACTCCGACCTCACCAGGGCCCCCACCAAGACACAAACACTGCCCCTCTTATGCACACACACACACTTAGGTAAAGACTACACATAATTTATAATTTATATTATATTATACATACAATTTTCCCCTTTTTTTTACTATATTTTTTTTATAAAGTGCTCTTATTGTAAATATTGTGTTGTTTTTTTTATATAGAGCTCTTAAAAACTGTGACATTGTAAATATTGTGTTAGTTTATTGTAAATAGTGTGAACCTGTTATTTTGCACATTTCTGCTGAGCATGGCCACTTTGCATTTCACTACACACCTCGTGTGTGTATGTGACAATTAAACTTCTTGAATCTTGAATCTTGAATCACAGTGTATGCCAAAGTGTTAACATGGAACACCAGGGCAAACGATGTACCGGGGACACAGGGATGATTTTGGTGTCTATGATGTCATCAGTGGTAGTTTTCCAAAGTGTTTTATTTGAGACTAAATCCAGAACGACTGATGGAAGGTTTTTACTGTGTACCTTCTTGCTTGCAATCGTTATTTCTTTCATGGTTCCTCACTCACTTTGCTTCACTCTCAAATGTTTAATTCCAAGCCCTCGGGTGCTCTCTCTCTCTCTCTCTCTCTCTCTCTCTATATATATATATATCTGTGTTACTTTGCCCATGATCATGTGACCAGACTGTGTAGAAATGCATAAAGACCTCTATGTGTGTGTGTGTACGTGTGCATGTACATATTCATGCAGCATATTGCAGTCATCTGTCTTGTGTATGATCCAGTGATTATGATTCAATGGACCACCAGAGAGAGACAGACAGAGAGAGACCTGAGGGCTTGGAATAAAATCCACATTAGATGGCGAGAAGGAGAGAAGGAGTGAGAGACTGACGAAGGGAGGAAGGGAGGGTGGGAGGTAGGTAGAGAGACAGAGGCAAAAGAGAGAGAGAGACGTTCCCCTCTGACCCCTTGAATTACATCCCCTCTCCCATAGCTAACTAGCTAACGCTCGGTGGTGATGCTACATTCAAAGCAGCGTTTCTATTGGCCGGCTGCGTAAATTCGCAGGCGCAAATGTAAAGGGACGAAATCTCTTCACAACCAGAAATGATGTTTTTAATCCACCCTTCGGTTTCCAGTGGAACCGAAGGAGACACAAAGCACATTTTCATGCACTTTGGTGGATAGTCTGACTGAAGTGGAACCAAACTGATGGCCGGATTCCAGTCGGAACCAGAATCTAGTATCTAGGAACCCCTTGATCTACGGTGATCTGTAATGGACACAAACAATAAAATCACATTTTCTCAGTCAGCTAGCTAATGAGAGCAGAGATCCAGTGAAGAGGTGATCTATCACCATGAACACACCGCTTCGTCTCTTGGTTTTGGCCTGTTTGTCCCAGAACAGAGCAGAAATTTGTCACCTGGTGAAGTGATCATTAAATCATCGGTATTGATCAATAACCCTATCAACCACCTCCAGATGTATTATGGTGGACCCTTTATTTATCAACTCTTTAAGGGGGAAAAGTCATAAGTTAATGCTTTTCTGAATGTATAACAGATTCTTGTTCGACGGCCTCGTGATGATCAGTGACTGGAAGTAGTTTCGTGATGATCAGTAACCATTAAATGATCATTGTGATCACAGTGATCATTAAATCATCGTTTTTTTTAATGTTACAGAAAAACGTTTTAAATCAAGATATATATAAATACATATTGTAAGTCAAGATATAGGAAATATAGTCTGTTTTACATGGAAGATAATTCATAGAATCCATGTTCTGTTGTTTCTGGGTGAGAGATGCTCGTATTCATTCATCCTGGTTGGCTGCCCTTCATACTGAGTGGTGTTGTCTTTACATATCACAACAGTAAATAATATTATGAACATAATGCTTTTCTTGAAACAAGGAACAAAACATATTACCAATCATCTGTAACAAAGCATTGCTGGTCTCCGGTGTAGGGATCAGCCTTGTGCAGCCCTCAAGCTGTGATTGTTGATGCTATGGTGTATAGACTAACTGAAGAAACAACCTGATGTGACCTTCTACTGTTCCTCTCCTCCTTTGTCCTCTGAGAGCCTCTCATCACTGTTAGTGGAAGACGTTCTCTCTCCTCAGCTTTCTCTTCCTCCCAGCCACAACGTTGTGGCTGGGAGGAAGAGAAAGCTGAGGAGAGAGAACTCAACGTCTCTTCAGCCTCCCTGAGCCGGCTGCTGTGTCTGGTGGCTCAGCTCAGTGACAGGAGTGCTGGTTTATATTACTGTGTTTGGGTCCCTGGGTGAAGACGCTTTAACAACCCCGGTCCTCTCGAGTCCAACGGCTGGAGAATGCCATTAACACTGCCAGGGTTTGGGGTTCCACTCCCCGAGCACTTCGATGGGGAGGACATTTACATTTTACAGCTTAGGCATCTAGCTGGCGTACACAGTCTCACACAGGGACTTAATGGGTGCAGCAATGGGATCAGCTCAAAGCTGCACTAGGCAAGACTTTAGATCACAAATCAGGGCTGCAGTAGAGAAGAGCATCCCGTCCCCACTAATTGAGACCCGGAAGATTCACAGTATTTCACGGTATGTTGGGTATGGACTCTTCTTCTCCCACAGGAAATGATGAATTGAAGCTAAAGAGTGAAATACAAACAGAGTAAAATTGGACTCTTTCCTCTCTTGAATCAGAATCAGAATCAAATTTATTGGCCAAGTACATTCGTACATACAAGGAATTTGACTCGGTGACGTTGGTGCATTAAAAAACTCAAGTCAGACACATCAATCAAATAAAGTCATTCCAACAATCAATATATCGCAAAAAAACAAACACCAAAAAAGTAGAAAACAGTGCACACCAACACACCTTGGCGACCATACCTGTCGGCGCCACTGTTAGCCATTTCTGCGTATTGAAGTTAAAAAATGTTTCAGACACTTACCTCTTGTTGCCATTTGGAGGCGCTGTGCAAACTTGCCGAGAGCAGCTTCAAACAGAAAGGCTGGGGAAGTGCTCAAAGGGAACCAGAGGAACGAGAGGTGGGAAGAAGAAAGATTGTTTAAACTTCAGAGCAGAATTTGTTGACTGTGTGAGAGGGGGGTGATTCATGGGGGAGGGATGGGTGAGGTATTTTAAACTGGAGTGACTCTGCCGTCCCAACACTTCCAGGGTTTGGGGTTTGGTCCCCACTGGAACCGCCCACGCTACAATTAGACGTGCTCATGGTGCTGTAAGGTGCCTGAAGCGACATCCGCTGTGGTCGCCACCAAACGGCATCTTTTCACAGCAACACATCCACTACTTACATTATTACATAAGCTCTCTCTAGGCCTTCTGGGAACTTCTTAGCACTGTAAAGAGATGTTCTAGCTCCCATTGTGCTCCTTCCCCCAGCCTTCCCTATCTCTCCCAGCCACAACGCCAACCTTGGGTGAACTCATAATTCCTACCCCTACTCTCAAGTCTGACTGGATGGCGAACCTCCTACCGGCCAAACAGAAGCTAAACGTGTGTTATGGGTCTGCTTCAGCCTCATCTCTCGCTTCACATCATGGCCACCGCGTCGGATTTGGAGGGAAATCTGCTGGAATGCTTTACGGCAAAAAGGCAGGAAAAGTTTGACTTAGTTTCAACTTCGCAAGTGGAGTGACGCCAGTAGCAACAGCCTCTTTTTGGGAAATGTGGTCTTAATTTTGAGAGACACCAAATGCACCTTTAAAGATTACTCCTGGGAAATGTCTACTTTACTGGCTAGTGTAGACAGAAAGGAAATATGAGGGAGAACGAGAGGAACCCGCCGTGACAGAAGTTATGAGAGATTTTAATTTGTGATGTGGAGACATGGTATGCAGCCTCGCCTGCATTTCAATAGCAGTATGTTTTAATAATGTCCCAGGGGGAGACTATATTTACTCAATTTCATTCTGGCTGAAAAGGCTTCAGACCTCCCTCCGCCGTATCGCCCTCAGAGCTTAACACTTGCCATCATGGCATATCGTTAAGCTTCAGCCGTGGGCGTAACAGCTAATGTTCTTTTGCTGTTTTGTGCTCCGCTCGCTAGCCTGATGGGAAACCACTCAGGACTGTGAAAGATGTTCTCTTCCATTTCTGTCCCATTCCCCTCGCCGTCACCTCTTCCTGCTCACAGCTCCAGCTGTGGCTGACGATGGAGAGGGGAGGACCAACTAGGATCATGTTGCTGCATGCTGACGGGCTTCATTGAGTAATACAGCACTAACGTCTTTGTCAGGCTAATGGTTGACTCCATCGAGACAGTTCTGTTGACCTATTGACTTCAGCTCTGTTTGTTTGGTATATGATACGGTGATTTGATTTTTATTGTAAACCTGTCAACTAGAAAAATGTCCCTTTCAGGACAATAGTAGTTGTACTGAATTAAATTTGAATGGAATGAAATCACTGTTTCTGATTCATGAACTCTCTTCCTGGTGTAGAGAAATACAATACTACGGAAGCCAAGGTGTTGCTGCTTCACTTCAATGTGCAGTAAGAGGGTTTTTTGATCTGAGTGTGAATGAATTAAATGAATTAATTAATATTAGGTGTTGATATAACTGATATACTGTCATGTTAATCTGTTAATTCCCAGGGGAAAATGTTGGTACATGAGTAAATATTTTTTCATGCGTTACTGTTACTTTTACTTTTGAGTCATTTCATTGAAAACATACTGTTTCACTGTAAATGACTGATACCATTGCATTCATTCCCCTTATGTCTAAAGGGCGTACATCCAAAACTTACAGTCATCACAATAGGTTGTGTTGAGGCCCAGAGCTGGATCATGGGACCAATCAAAATGGGTCTTCAAATTAGAACAATAATAATAGATCACGTATCAAAACAGTGTTCCAATGTGCTTCACGAGATTAATACAAATGTAAGCAATTAATAAAATTGTGAAATTAATAAAACAGTGAAGAGTAATGGATCGGGGTGGACCCCAGTTGACAGGTTTCAGCGGGTTACAGCTGTTGACTGGACAATGCTGACTTGGTCCCATAGTTTTCCTATGCAGGATATGTGATAGTGATGGCCGATTCGCGAACAGTTAAGTGAGTGAGTTGATTCGACTCGCACACGCGACTGAATCAATTCAGCAGCGGTTATAGCAGCGCCAGAGAATTTATTAAAAAAATCACCAGTTAATTTATTTAACCCTCAGGCATCATTATGGACATTTTTGTCCATTTGAGCAAATTTTTCCTCTTGATCTGGCCATCATTTTGGCTGTGTTAGTGCATATGGCACAATTTTTTTGTAAGAAAGTCTCTCTCTTGACACATTTTGGAATTCAAATTTAATTTTTCTAATAGATCAATAGAACACTGTGAAAAAAATTTACTACCCTCTTAAGTCATTAAGGACAAAAATGTCCACTTCCAAAAAACTGCTATAAAAACTTTACAGATTAATATTTTTTTCTGCTTTTTTCTGCATAAACCTCTTAAACAACTTCAGCCCTGCTCAAAACTACCAAACATTAAATCATTTTGAGGATTTTAACCCTTTAAATGCCAGTTTGATTACTTGATGTCACTGTTGTTATTTTTGAAAAAAACACAGAAATGTCTGTTTTTTCCCAAAAAAATATTAGCATCATGTAATCAAACTGGCATTTAAAGGGTTAAAATCCTGATAATTATTCAATATTTGATAGTTTTGATCAGGACTGAAGTTGATCAAAAGACTTAACCGAAAAAAGCAGAAAAAAATATTATTTTTATAGCAGTTTTTGGAAGTGGACATTTTTGTCCTTAATGACTTAAGAGGGTAGTAAATTAAACTGATGCCTGAGGGTTAAACAATCACCAGTTAATTTATCAAACAACATCTTAAACATTACAAAAACTGTTGTCAATGTATATAGAATGTAATAGATCACTACATTATTACATTGGCCTTTTTCATAATCCAATATGGCTCCTTGATCCGGTGGGTAAGCGGAAGTAGTCTCTCTCGTTCACTGGACGAGAACCGCTGATCCGACTGAGCGGCTCGCGAACGAGAGAGCAGATGAACGAGACTGAGCGGCTCGCGAACGAGTCGAGAGAGACTGAGCGGCTCGCGAACTGTTCAGTCTCTATCGGACTTCTCGGACATCGGACATCTCGCGAACCGAGAGAGCAGATGTCCGAGATGTCCCAGATGTCCGAGATGTCTCGTCTGATGAACGAGAGAGACTACTTCCGCGTACCTGCCGGATCAAGGACCCATATTGGATCGTGAAAAAGGCCAATGTAATAATGTAGCGATCTATTCTGCACACATTGACAACAGTTTTTGTTGTTTAAGATGTTGTTTAATAAATTAACTGGTAATTGGGTAAACTATAAGCCATTTAACATTTAACATTGGTCAACAAAACTGTCTCTATTAGAAAAAGAAAGTCAAGAGCACACAAAATAAAATGAAATCAATAGCAATACTCTGTGTAAATACTATAAATATTATTATCATTAACTTGTGATTTAGTTGGCGTTTTACAGTTAGTTACACATCTGGTTAGAAAGGGGTGGCGCTCATACAATTCCATTACTAGTATAGCTCAGTTATTAGAGCATCAGACTCTCATGCTGAGGATTGTAGGTTCAAACCTCACATGGGGTGGTATGTTTTTGTTGGTGAATCATAATGAATCGATTCAGAATCGATGCACTTCTATCGGACAGCTCGAAAGAATCGAGTTAGTTAAAAGAGTCGGTCTTCCCATCACTAATATGTGACAAGTAGCTCAGTACAACAACAAAACAGGTTTCATTTATCTTTCTTAGTAGCCCACAAACGCTATCTTGGGAAAACATATTCTCAGAAGGCGAGTCTGCAGAGAAAAGGTATGGAAACAACAATGATGTCAGCCGTGCCCTGTCCAGCTTCTCACCCTCAGGGCTTGTACACGCTTATCATCTGAGGAACTATCCTGACTGAACTGTGATGTAAGGTAGCGTGTTCACCAAGACAGGCTTCAACTCACTTTCCATGAAATCAGTTTAGGAAGCGCTCTCTTTCTTCTATGTTACGCAACGGGTAGTTTCAGCCAAGCAATCCAATTGGTCCGTTCCCATCACGCTGGTAATTCCCACGAAGCACAGATAGTTATGCTTTTCTGTGTCAACTCTTGTGGTGACGAGGGAGCTAGTTCCCCCCGTTTCCCTTATGTAGGCATGCTTCTTTAAAGAAAATACTTCAGACAACACAATGACTTGGTAACGGTGGTGTGAAGCCTTAATGACGGTCTGATGCTTCACCGTTGTACCCGTGATCCAATATGTTAAGAAGTAAATGCTTTCATTCCTAATAATTCTATATCCATTTGGAAAAAGAAAAGAAATTCATCAATTAAAACAATATGACTCAGAACTTTAACAGTAACTGGAAGCCTTTATTTTCATGCCAGCTATCACTTCTATCACAGGGCGGCTGTGGCTCAGGAGGTAGAGCGGGTCGTCCGCTAATAAGTGTCCTTGGGCAAGATACTGAACCCCAAATTGCTCCCGAAGCTGCGCCTTCGGTGTGGGAATGTGTATGAATGATTCCCCCTGATGTGTAGGTTGGCACCTTACATGGTAGCCCCTGCCATCAGTTTATGAATGCGTGTGAATGGGGTGAATGTAGTGTAAAGCGCTTTGAGTGGTCGGAAAAGACTAGAAAAGCGCTATATAAGTACAGTCCATTTCCCACTTGGAAAGAGAAAGCATCACGTCTCTTTTCAAATGGTGGATGTCTCATTTCCTTTACAGCACTGGCTCGTCTCTTCCATCTGGACCGGGTAACCCATCATGAGATGTAACTGCTATCTGGGGTCCTGTCCATCTGTGACCTCTCGTCACACTACTGGCTTCTTCTCCCTCTGGGACCAACAGAAAGAAAGGGTCTCCATGGCTTTCTCTACTGCAGCACACTTAAGGCAGACTTGAAAATCAGTGCCGTAGCTAAACACTTAGCATGTAGAGAGATGCTTGTGATATCTATACATGCATGCAGGCCTTATGGGGGTGGTGGTAACCTAAGGATTAGGGCCGTGGTTCTCAAAGTGGGGTCGGTCAACCGCTAAGGGTCCTTGAGGATGCTCCAGGGGTCCCCAGCGAAATGAGGAATAGGAATGATCCCAGGAATGATCCCTCATGAGGTTCATCCTCACCGGTACTCCACAGTTTACACTATTTAATACTAAATCAACAACAACACAAATCTTCCCATATGGAGCTTCGTGGGACAACCTCTTATCAAACGGGGGTCCATGGCCTGATGTGTGTCTTTGGATTAGAGGAACAGGCTCATGACTTGAAATTTGAGAAAATCTTGGCAAGTAAAGTGAATGAGAAATGCTCAAATTTGAGTTTTGGGGATTTTTCCACAACAGCAGTGAAGTTGTTCCTCTTAGCCCTGACCCTGGCATTACCCCGAAATTCATTGGATATTTTATGTGTTCGTGCCAAAACCAAACCAGTGGTTACAGCAATGTCATCTTAGTCTAAATGCAAACACAGCAGCCATGACACCCATGTGAAATGTAGCACTCCTTTAGGTTGCGGTATTTAATGGCACTTTGTGGGAGCACCACTCAGCGAGGGTGTGATGATCCGGTGTAAATGGACCAGGACACTTTCAGACCTGTGAACTTGTTTTAGTGGCTCCAAGGACCGAGCTGTCCACTGCTATGTCTGCTAACGCTGCTCCTTTCTGGCTCCGTTCATCCTAAAATGAAAGTTGTTGTCATCCACTCCCCCTCTCATCAATCGAAACCGAGTTAGTGCCCACGGTTCATCTCAGCCTAACTTAACATAACTAGGGAATGGGCTAATCCTATTTTCAAGACTGGGCCAGTGGGCAAGCAGAGCCTTCTGGCAGAGCTAGCTAATGTAGCTTGTAGCAATAAGGTCAGTTGGCTTCACTACACTTGGATTACGCTGCACAAGTTGTTTAGAAGGACCTGATGGTCTCCAAGATTCCTGTGTAAAAATACACCTCTGTTTGTCTTTCACATGGCAGCAAAAAGCTTCTTCTGAAGGCAGGAGAACACATCCTGATACCTCCAACTAGATTTTCAAGATTTTTCAAGAATTCTATTTGTCACATACACACACAGGGTGTGCAGTGAAATGAAAAGTGGCAATGCTCGACAGGAATGTGCAAAGGGCAACAGTACACAGTATTTACAATAAAAAACCAACACAATATTTACAGTGTTACAGTAAGAGCTCTTATATAAAAAAACAACACAATATTTACAGTAAGAGCACTATTAACAATGGTAAGAACTAAGTAAAAAATATAGAAAAATATGAATAATTTGTATATATGTATATACATTATGTGTAGTTGCTACCTAAGTGTGTGTGTGTGTGTGTGTGTGTGTGTGTGTGCATAAGAGGGCAGTGTGTGTGTCTTAGTGGGGGCCCTGGTGAGGTCGGAGTTCACAGTCCTGATGGCCTGAGGAAAGAAACTCCGTCTCAGTCTCTCTGTTTTGGCAGCGTGACTACAGAGGCGCTTGCCTGACCGCAGCAGCTGAAACAGTCCGTTGTTGGGGTGGTGAGGATCCTTCATGATCCTGCAGGCTCTGGTTCTGCACCTCCTGGTGTACAAGTCCTGCAGGGTGGGGAGTGTAGTTCCAATAGTGCGTTCAGCCGAACACACTACTCTCTGCAGAGCCTTCCTGTCCTGAGCGGAGCTGTTGCCAAACCAGGCAGTGATGCTTACTGTCAGGATGCTCTCTACAGCTCCAGAGTAGAAGGACTGAAGGATCCTCCGGGAGACTTTGAATTTCCTCAGCTGCCTGAGGTGGTAAAGGCGCTGCCTTGCCTTTCTCACCAGAGTGTCAGTGTGTGTGGACCATGTGAGATCCTCGGTGATGTGGACTCCCAGGTATTTATACCTGCTCACCCTCTCCACAGTAGTCCCATTAATCCCCAATGGTGAGTACATCCTCTGTTGTTGTGCCCTTCTAAAGTCCACAATCAGCTCCTTAGTTTTGGTGACGTTCAAGAGGAGGCTGTTGTCCTGGCACCAGAGTGACAGATCAGCAACTTCCTCCAGGTAGGCCTTCTCGTCGTTGTCGGAGATCAGGCCCACCACCACTGTGTCATCCGCAAACTTGATGATGGAGTTGGAGCTGAACCTGGCCACACAGTCATGTGTGTACAGGGAGTACAGTAGGGGGCTGAGGACGCAACCCTGGGGGGATCCTGTGTTCAGGGTGAGGGGGTTGGAGGTGTGTCTGCCCACCCTGACCACCTGGGGCCTGGCGGTCAGGAAGTCCAGGATCCAGGCACACAGGGGGGTGTTCAGTCCCAGCTCAATCAACTTGCCGGCCAGTCTGGTAGGGACTATGGTGTTGAAAGCTGAACTATAATCAATGAACAGCATTCTCACATAGCCCCCCTTCCGGCTGTCAAGATGGGAGAGTGTGGTGTGCAGTACCTGGGAGACAGCATCATCCGTGGATCTGTTTGGACGATAAGCAAACTGCAGCGGGTCCATGGAGCAAGGGAGGAAGGCGCAGATGTAGTCCTTTATCAGCCTCTCAAAGCATTTCATGACCACCAAGGTGAGGGCCACCGGTCGGTAATCATTCAAGCATGCTGGAGAAGCATTCTTAGGCACAGGGACAATAGTGGATCTCTTGAAGCAGGCGGGGACCACAGACTCAGCCAGGGAGATGTTGAATATAGTGGTGAACACTGGAGCTAGCTGATTAGCACAGGTCTTCAGTACTCGCCCAGATATGCCATCTGGGCCTGCAGCTTTCCTGGTGTTCACCCTCGTCAGAACCCTCCTCACACTGTGCTCAGTCACAGAGAGTGTGTGTTCATCCCTAGCGGTAGAACTCACTTCGGCTACGCCAACAGTGTTGTTGTTAGCCGGCGAGCTAGCGCTGTTGTTGCTAGCCTCAAACCTTGCATAAAATGAGTTCAGGTCGTCCGCTAGGGATGCGTCGGCACTCACCATTGCGGGGGGTCTGCCCTGGTAGTCTGTTATAGTCCGTAGCCCCTGCCATAGGCGTCTGGTGTCGCGCTGCTCCATCTGCGACTCCACTCTGTCTCTGTATCTCCTCTTGGCTTCCTTCACCGCCCTTCTCAGTCCATAGGACGCCGCCTTGTACTCGTCCATGTTGCCACGCTGGCTGTGTGCAGACTGCCTTTCCTCCTTCTCTTCTACTTACCCTCCCACTAGGTCTTCCTCTTCCTCTCCTTCTCCCTGATTGTCTTTCTCCTTCCTCATGTCCATTGTTCCAGCTGCTCTCCTCCCTGCCTCTCCACTACTCCTACTTGTCCTCCTCCTCTTCTTCACTGACCTTTTCTCTTCCTTATCCCTTCTCCTTCCTCCTCTCCATTTCCCCCATTTCCATCATCCTTAAGGGTGTTACGTCACAGCAGTGGTGCAGCGGTGTCCTGCACGTCAAGATTTCACAATTTGTGACTTCTTGACATCTTCTTGATTTCCACCGGGCCTCCTGAGGTAATGTTAGTGTAATGCTTCCCTCTCTCCCTCCAACATCTCCTGCTCCTCCTCATTGACCTCCTCCTATCTCCTTGACTTCTCCACACTCCTGTCATCAGGAAGTGTGTTATGGCCCATTAGGATCGATCGTACTGTCTGTCACCTTCCTCTCTTTGTCCTGTCTCTCCTCATTGTCATCATCAGTGTGAGGTCCCAGCAGACCCCCCCGACCAACACGATGTCCTTCCTGAGTTCAGCGGTTTGCTTGTTGCTTGTCCTCAGCCTGGGTCAGATCTCCATGGCAGCTTACTAACACTTAACCTCACACAGGCAAACTTTTCCCTTGACTGACTAGATAACAGTGCACAGTAGGAAGGGCCTGGCAGGTGATATTTTATTTTCAGGCATTTTACTGACTTGGTTTATCTTTCACATTTGAGGTATTAAGCAGACATTCTTCTCCAGAGTGACCTAAAGTGAGCAATGTGTCTTAACGTGATACTCTATTGACCAACTGTTCAACTGTTCCTCTTGCCCCCCCCCCCTCCACAGGAAGCTCAGAGGTCAGGGTCAGTTACCGAACAGCATGCCTGGAGCTGGAAGGGATGCAGCAGGGCAGATGCTTGCTGACACACAGGGGTTTTAACCCGGGTCCAGGTACTTGGTGAAGGGTACTTCAACAGTACATATTGGTTGCTGATGGACACACATTGGCTGCTGCAGGGATTAAACCTGCAACCTTTCGGTTAAAGGGAAATGCCGGTGTAATGTACAGTCATAGCCCAGTCTACGTCTAGATAACATTTCCCCCCAATCGTTTTACAATATATGACATTTGTAATTTGATATTTTGGAGAGATGTGAAAGATGAGGTAGTTTTAATCCAGGTAGGTTTATTAATACAGAAGCAACAGAGTCACATGACTCCAGTCTAAGGACTCAGAGTACCACCATCCCCACGATGGTATTATGGTTACTGTGGATCTCGACCTAATCGATGCTACAAACTGTTGATTTTTTGGTTCTAACCAACAAAAAAATTGTACACTTGGACTGAACCAGAAACGTAATCATCTCTGTTTCTTCCACCCGTGAGGAGGAGAGTAGTTTCCCCACAAGGCTGTCTGGTAATAGATGAGTCTATGGATGCAGCCAAAGAGGTGGAAGCCAGCCCAGTATAATAGAGCTTAGAGGAGAAGGCAACCAAGCCAGAATCATAGAGACATGGGTTTGGAGGCCGTCCAGCGTGTGCATGTGTGTGTGTGTGTGTGTGGCTAAGTGCTGTGTACAAAGATGGTGAGGTGTCTTGATATAGCCAGAGACCACAGGCTGGAGTGTGACATCTCCATCCAGCATCTACATCCTAGCTGTACCATCTAGAGCCAAAGTCATCACGGTCCAACATGTACCCCCAGCTGTACCACGCAGGGCCAGAGTCTTCACGATCCAACATGTGCCTTCTGGATATAGCGTGTAAAGCCAAAGACATTAAACTACAGCTTGTACCTCTCAGTTGTACCATCGTAAGACACTTCACTCCTAATTACCCTCCAGCCATCCTATGTAATGGCGGAAACATCAAACTAAAACATGTAGCTCTCAGCTCCACCACGCCAGAGGCAAAGATGCTTCCATTCTCTGAAGCCAGAAATACCAAAACCATAAAACTCAGGGTAATAAACCCATAATTACCCTCCAGCCATCCCATCCAAAAGCAAAGACATAAAAAAATAGTCAAGCTTGTACATCTCAGTTGTACCTTCTAAAGCAAGAGACGGTTCAGTCCAGTAATCTCCATCCCATCTAAATCCAAACGCACCGTGGGCCCCCAGGGGCCCCAGGGGCCACCCAGCTCTACCATCTGAACACAGAGACACTAGCGTCCATTCTGGAGGTTCCACCCAAACCACAGTCATCACAACCCCAATATGAACCCTCTAGATGTCCCATTTAAAACCAGTACCATGTACCTCCAGGGTCTACCATGCAGCAAACAACCAACTCACAGGGTGGACCACCTGGCCATCCCACTGAGAGAGAGAGAGAGAGAGAGAGAGAGAGAGAGAGAGAATAATAATCTTTATTTGTGAAAACGTGTTTGTCAAATATGTGAATATAAACTGTAAATTCACATATATATATATATTTATACGTTACATTACATACACAGTATCTCTTGTTTTATACAACATATACATCACTCTATGGTATATCGTCATATTGCTGCTGTCATTCATACATTTCAACTTAATATCACTGACTCGCTGGAATTGTTGTTGTGTTATCAATATCAATATCATCTATTTGATATATTTTTATTCACATTATATTTTGTCTTTGCAGTATCCAGTTAGTATTTTGCTGCTGCAACATGTTTCCTCACAGGGATCTTGTCTTAAAATACTTACTGTTGTGGATCATAGTTCATATTGTCTAATCACACAGATGCAGTTTGCTAGTAAATGCATCTCTCCATCAGAGTACATGTATTTATCAACATGGTGTATTATTACTCTGACCAGACCAGGTCCCGTCTGGAGGCAGGACTGGACTCTTCACTGGACTGTTTCTGGGAGATTCTCATCTTAATAGGTGCCTCCCTCCGCTCAGCCTCAGCTCCCCTGGGGCAACACAGCAGTTCATCAAGACACACTGGCTGTTGTTCTGTCAGCGGGCGACTTTAATAAGGATCACGACCCCAAACAAACCAACCTGATTACTAGAAACCAAAGCCAGGACCCCCCGTGTACAACAACCTAACAGGGGGGGGGGACACATCCATCTGACAACACATCGATCAGCCTGCTAGCTAGCTAACATCACACAGTGGAGAGCGACGCCGAGGTGGAGGATTTCTCTCCTCGGTGGCTCCGCCCATCTCCAGTCGGGGGCGGAGCCTGTACTACCCCAGCCTGTACTACCTCAAAATCCTGGATGTTCCATCACTGATCTGGGTGCTGAACTTTTCAACCGAGGAGACAAATACATGCTGCTGCAATTATATCAGAAACGTTGAATTTATGTTCAGTATTGATAGATGTCGCCATGTGGCAGTCATACAACTTAACACTCACAACATGTGGTTTAATGTTGAGTATGTCTTTAAGTGTCCTTCATACAGCAGCAGCCAGTCCATCTCCACCGCCTCCACCTCCACCTCCACCCTGCTCCAGACACGCCGCTCAATGTGACTGATATAATACAGTGACCACAGAAGTTGGCAGTGCTTTTGCCTGATAGTGTGTGTGTGTGTGTGTGTGTGAGCGAGAGAGAGAGAGAGAGAGAGAGAGAGAGAGAGAGAGAGAGTAGTGTGGCGTGAGCAGCAGCTGATGACCTGAAGCAGAAAGCAGGGGGACATTGGACGTGTGTGCCCCCGACTACAGCTGACAGGTATCTCCACACACACACACACACACACACACACACACACACACTCTGTTTCCATATGCACACACACATCAGGCAAGAGTACTGCCAACTACATTGGACAGGGAGCCCTTTTTAACTCTCACTCTCTCTCTCTCTCTCTCTCTCTCTCACACACACACACACACACACACACACACACACACTAACACACAAATCAGGCAACAGCACTGCCAACTTCTGGACAGGTCCCCTTTATAACTTTCACACACAGAAATGTTTATCCAACCAAATCAGATGTGTGTGTCACAAACCCTCTCTGGACCTGTTCACACAGATGTGCACATCGCCAACAACAGTAGACAGGTATCTCTCTCTCTCTCTCTCTCTCCCACACACACACACACACACACACACACACACACACACACACACACACCCCAAATTGTGTTTTTGGCAAACAGGAGGTGACAGCTATCGTCTCCTTTCTCTCTTTACCTTTCCCTCCTCCTTTACCTCTGTTGTTTTGACCCCTCTCTCTCTCTCTCTCTCTCTCTCTCTCACACACACACACACACACACACACACACAGCATCCACTGCCATCTAATAGTGCTTGTGACAGCCAGATACTCATCCTGAGCGACTGTAGGACGTCTTCAGAGGAGGTTCTTCTGTTAGCAGTGATCTATAGAGGATGTGGTCTCTGGTTGGATTGATGTTTTAACACAGAGAGTCTGAACCAGTCTGAACCAGTCTGAACCAGGATGTACCAATATCCCCAGAGACCCCCCCCCGGTCTGAATCAGTGAATCAGTCAGCAGGGAGAACTCTCTCTAGCCAATAGGATCTCTGTATTAGCAAGAAGACGCTGCAGCTTTAATCTTCAATATTTGTACTTATTGTATTTTTATATTGTTCTTCTGCATCGTCCAGTTTCTCCCTGGGGGTTCGCCTGGGTGTAACAGGACATCCTGACTGGACCAGTTGAGACTTTGGGTCTGATCTCAGCTTGGGATGAACTCCAGGAGAATTCAGCTTCCTCTCCCCAAGGAAGGGGCTCAGGGGCTCAGACAGGACCAGTTAAACCTGAGGGTGTTTCAGATCCAGACGGGACTAAAATCAGACATGCTGCGGTAATGATCAAACCACCTCGCCTCGTGGAGCGAATCCCATCAGTAGCGCTTTAATCATCAATTAGGGTGGCAAGGTGGCAGCGGTAACGTCACGGGGTCGATCCCCACAACAGTACTAGTGGCAGCACACAGTAGCATGAGGTTGAGGTTGATGCCTGGAGGTGTGGCTTCCTGTAACCTCAGCATCAGTAGCCTTTTACAGAGATAACTCACCTGCAGGTCTGACTGATTTCTGATCAGTCATCATTACAGATTTCCTATTAAGTCATATTTAGTCATTTCAGATGTTTTATGGCTTCTTGAGTTCATGGTTGCTACAGTATGAGCTATCGCTATCGTAGCAGCTTAGCAGTGGATGAGCATCTCTTTCATCTCCACCATATTGGTCACATTTGCCTCATGATGCAATATTACTGTTTTTATGTTTCTATATTTCTGTTTTCATTCTCTATATCGTTTCATGTTCAACTGATGCAAAAAAACAGCCACTTGTTTGTCATGTTGAAAGTGTAGTGTGAGTATAAATCATTTAAAAGACATTATAAAGGTTTTAGTCCTTTTTCTACGCAGCCTTGTTTCTCTCCCATTGGTTTCTAGTGTTTGTGCTGAACTATGTCTGCTGAATGAACCGTACAGGAACCTCGTCTTGTTTAAACTTTATTCATCCAAGGAAAGTTGACAGAGCCACTTGCTCCTACTGGGAGCTGCCCAGTACAACCACAGTCTTCTACTGGTGGCTGTTCAGATGTTCGCTGTAGAAACTGGGAGTCCTAACTCGGTCTAGAAAGATGCTGAAGATGTTTTTATTGCTACCTGGAAGGAACTTTAAGACCAGTTTAAATAAAGCTGTTACACAGGGACATTTCCTATTGATCACTAATCAGAGTTATGAAACTATAAATGGGCAGAATAAGAAATAAACACACCAGGAAACTAATTGTTAAGGGACATGAAATTCAGTTATGTTCAGAAAAGCAGAGAGATGCGTACTGCTAACGCTGGTCTGGGTTCAGATTGGACATAAAGAAATCAATTAATCTCTAATCAATATATTTAAACCTCACGCTGACCCCTGGATAACCTCTGGGCTAGCACGGCTCTGGATCGGAGCGAGGATAAAACAGTTAAAACTGCATTCACTGAGCTGTAACCCTCTCTCCTCTCAGCAGTAGATCCAGTAGATCCAGTAGATCCTCCGGCATTTTCAATGCGTTCTACTGTGAAGTCAAACATGTGCAGGGATATCAGGGGACAGCACTGCTAAGCTGAACATGTTCAGGCCTTGGGCTTGCATATGTTACACATGTATGTAACATGCGATCAAAGCGTGTTGGTGACGACATGGAACCAGATGGGAGGAGCCACAAGTGGGAGGAGCCACAAGCTTCATGTCTCTGTGCTGCTGGTGGAGTCGGCTCACTGCCAGCCCATAATACAGTATCACCCAGCCAGGATACACACCCTGGATCAATACTATACTGATATATTGATCCATACTATACCTACATATTGATCCATCCACATCTCACAAATATGAGATCAGGCTGAACAAACCTCCCAGAAGAACCACTATCGCAGTATCGTGATTACCCTGGTTAAATAAAGGATAAATTAAAAAAATAATAAAAAAACACTATCTTCCCCCGTACTGAGCAGCTACACTAGAGTATTTGGGGCCTCGGTGCCTTGCTCAAGGGCACCATGACAGCATGACTCATCCCCCCTCCCAGAACATCCTGGCCAGTCCAGGGATTAAAAAAGGCAAACAGGCCCGTCTCTCTGTCCTCCACCTTACCTTCAATCATGTCCCATAGAGTAGAATGGGTTGTTTGTATTGGAGCTTATCTAAACTGTCATTGTGTATGTGTGCCATGTGTCACAGACATCATCTGCTCATGGTGGACTACAGGTTGTTTGTGCATCGCCATGCATAAATGTATATGGGCCTTTCAAGCATGTCAGACATGTTCTGAGGTGAATAAGATGGATTGTCTGTGGATAGAAACCAAGCTGAGTCAAAACAACGTCAGTCAGAAATATTTACACATCGCTTCAGAGTCACAAAAAACAGAAAAAACAGAAACAGATAAAAATGTGAGGTAACAAAAGGGTATGTTGTGTATGTTGGTGTGTGTTCATAATGTTTCACTACATCACCCAAAGACACCTGCTGGTCCAACATCCCATTCCAACATCATGGTCAATAATATGGAGTTGGCATCAGTGAGATCGGTCCTGATGCTGGGCGATTCAACGGTCCAGTTCATCCAAGGTGTTGGGTGGGTTGAGGTCAGGGCGCTGGGCAGGCAGTGAAGTACTTCCACACCGATCTCCACAAGCCATTCCTGTCCAGACCTCGCTTTGAGCAGGGGGGGCGTCGTCATGCTGAGACAGGAAAGGGCCTTCAGCTGGAACCACAGAATCCTGTACAATGTCATCGTGATGCTGCAGCGTTGAGATTTCCCTTGAAAAGCAAACTATCAATAATGCATTGCACAGTATCCAAAGTACATGGATTTTAATGGGAGAGGCTGAATGTTGCTCTGAAGCTCGACTGCAAAACCTTCAGTGGTACAATGTCGGTTGTCGGTTGTTTTATTCATCTACACCCAGAACACAAACCGAAGGTCAGGCTGCGTTCACAAGCAGCGTGTTCAGAGCGGTGTACCTGAACTCTGCAGTGGTTCCTCCTCTAGTTCAGTTTCCAACTCGTCATCGTCAGTAGCTGCTGGTTTAACAGCCAGCAGCTACTGACGATGACGATTTGGAAACTGACCTGGGACCTGTGTTGATGTCGTGCTCTATTGATCTACGTTATCAGACGTTCTGCATGTCGGCGCCGTAACGCAGCCGACAGTCTAACAGTTTGGAGTGAGACGTCAAGTCACGGGAACAAATCTAAATGATTGTGAATCCAAGCTCAGCCAAGCTCTCATCCATCTCCTCCTTCCTGTGTATGAGACACATGATCCATACGTGTCATATGATTGGTCGAGGGTCGGCTAAGCTCGTGCACGCGCCTGTTGAATATGTATAGCTGTCAGTATGCTCGCAGTCCATCTGTCATGTGTGTTCATTTGTGCATGTGTGGTGCAGTGAGTCACGCATGCTGCTGGGGGCTCAACCTCAGCCCAGAGACAAACTCAATTCACTTCATCGTGATGAATGGAAGTGCCTTCTCCACTACCAATAACACCTGATCATGTTTTATTTCTACTGGTTCGGTTAACCTTGGAAAGACAAAGTCAAACACTGCTGAGCGTGCACTCTACCGCTGATGTTACGTTGAGTAGCGTTTTTGTTTAAAGTATATTTTTTTGGCCTTTATTGAGAGAGAGAGATAGTGAGGAAGGTATGGGAGAGAGAGGGGAGAACATGCAGCGAATGACCGAGGGCCGGATGCGAACCCTGGTCGGCTACGGGAAGGACTGAGCCTTATGGTACGCACCCTACGCGGTGAGCCACCGGTGCGCCCCACGTTGAGTAGCGTTAACATTAGTTTGTTAGCGTCGAGGCTAAAATGAGGCTGCAGAGTTAACAGTGAAAGTTTAGTAGAAAGCATTATGTTGTTCATATGGACCGTCGGAGGACCAGCCTCCCCTGCCTGACCCTCTGACCCAGAGAGAGCAACAGCAGCGTCTTCTACAGTACAGTACTGACATATGAACACATTGGAAGAAACCACACAATTCAATCATCACCAGAACTTCATCATCAGTGTTTTCATTTCATCTATCATGTGCTTTCCGTCATTTTGTACACGTAGTGTTACTCTTTTCTCCAATGGTGGATATGATATTGATATAAAATGATGATATAAAATCATTTATTTCACATTTGTAGAGCTCATTATGCATGAAGTTGCCAGATTTTCACCAGGGAATGATGAAATAACGTCTGAGTTAACTAGGAACTGCAATCTGGATTAATTGGGGCTAAATACAACGAGAGATAGATGGTTGATTCTTCCATGTGGGAAGGATGGGTTCATCTCCCCGGTTGTTAACCACGGCCCTTTTACAATGACTTAAAAAGACTGTGTGTGTGTGTGTGTGTGTGTGTGTGTGTGTGCAGAGTACTGTCTGTGTTTGCAGAGCCAGTGGGAGTTTTCTAGGTTGGAAGCTGTCACTAGTTGACATGTCAGCGCTGTGATAACTACTAATGAGGACACAGGAGAGAACGTGCCATTAGACTGAAAATAAACACATCAACGTACACTGAAGACGAAACAGAGGCTTGATACACACACACACACACACACACACATATATGTCCCATATATGCAAGGCATTTAAAGATTTTTCCTGCCACACACACCAAAACATAAAAGACTTGATCAGCGAGGAGAACACAGCAGCGTTGTGCCGATGTGCATTCAGATGCACCGAGTCGCCCCGCTACACGCAAATAAATGATGATCCTAATGGTAATAGTGATGCTTGCTGCCATGTTTTTTGTTGACAAATGTACCCGCAATGCTGTGCAAGTCTCAGTTTGACAGAGTTTCATAAGGTCAGGCATCTCCACCGGGTTAACCTGGTGACGGTGACCTGCATCGACCCAAAACCAGGTCACCTGAGTAACCGGGACGAGAAGGGAATTCTCTGTTACTAACAAATATATAAAGGTTTCATTCAAGATGCTGTTAATCCACTCTGGATAAAAATGTTACCTGATGATCAATATTAAGAAAGACAGATGGTTTGTTGTTCTGGTTTACTCTCAGGGTTGCAGTCATGTTGTCACAGTAGCTTACACGTTTTGGAGATGGAGATGGTGTGGATCTCTTTTTCTGCAGGTTTCAGAAAGACGTTTTCAGACCTGGAATTTAATTTAAAAACCAAATAGGAAACCAATCTAAAAATAATATCTGCAGATATGTTTGCCTGACAGAGATGGAAATGGTCCAGAAACTTCACTCACAGACAAAATTATTAAAAGGGAAATCTACAAAGACACAAACAAAGGAATATGAGGCCATCGGTGTCCTGAAAACACAACAAAAAACACCAAAATACAAAATAAATTCACTGGAAAACTGGAGACAGACCAAGAGAGACGTGATGAGAATATAAAGACTGGATGACCCAAACACTGGAAATAAATGGGAAAAAATCAGACATATTATGCACGTCTGAAACATCAAATTGAAGGCATCAAAACATGAGTCACAACAGTAAAAATATTATGATGAGTGTCTGGAGAAGTTATATGGGGAATAAAGACACCACTGTCAGCGATAGCAGTTACTAGGACCCAGAAAGGCAGACCAGGACAACGGAGTAGGGAAAAAGGTGATTTAATGAGGAAGCAGGTGTAGGAAGGTGGGGGGGTGCAGGGACTGGGCTGGACGGAGATGAGACGAGTAGGTAAGGCAGGAGCGAGGGACGCGGGTTGAAGCTGGAGCAAGCAGGTGTGGCTGGAGCGGGGGAGGCAGGCAGGCTGGTGGATACGGCGAGGAGACACAAGGGGTCGAACACACAGGGAATCACGAAGTAGGCGGAACAATCTGGCGACGAGTGGTTGAGGAGCCGGGGTTTAAATACTGCTGGGCTGATGGCTTGATAGGCGACAGGTGTGGAGGAGAGGCAGGGCCGGGAGACGGAACCACACCCACACCACACACACATAGACAGACAGTGACAGACAGGGGAGGTGAAAACATAGGGAAACCCCGGAGCCGGGGCAGGAGCCGTGACAACCACAACACCTCCAGACAGAGATAATAGAAAAGCAAAGGCCACATGCATCAGAAGCCCCACTCACTACACAACATTAGACTGTAAATAAATGCTGGTTGTTATAGAAGCAGACAGACAGCCAGACAGGTCCGATTCTCTCCGCCGACACAACAACACTGAATTGAAAATTGTCTGGATGGACTCAAAGGAGAGAAGAGAACGGAGCGTGGTAGAGGAGAAGACAACATCTACCCAAACTCCTGCAGTAGTTTGACTTATTTCTCCAATCATCATGAAACGATAAGGGATGGGAACTAGCAAGTGTTACACCAACTTTTAAAACGCTACAGAAAAAGTAAATATAGTGTATAGTGGAGAAAATAAACAGGCTTCCTGAATGTCCAACCAGCTAGCATCAACCGCTACGGTAGATGAGGCTACTAGGATCATTCACCCATCGCTACGCTCCTCTAGCTAGCTGTCCTTCAGTATCATAACACAGTAGCCTGTTAGCTACTATGCAATGTCAAAATGTTTCGTTAGCATTGGCCTGCTAACAGCCAATCAGATGATCATCTGGTTTTACAAGGAAGGATTGTGGAACAGATTGAGTTGAACAGAAATTCCAGCAGGCGTACCTAATAAAGTGGCCGGGTGTCCAAAGCCACTTCAACTGAACCAACCCTACTTCAGTATTTATTGAAAAATCTGTTTCCGTTAATATTTACTTCAGAATTTCTTCATCAACAAAAACATTTTCCACTTTGAGGAAAACACACACACGCTTTTCTAATAAAATACAGAACTCCATTCTGCTCTCTCCGTCTTTCTGTACTTCTCTTGATCAAATACTATATCTGCTCTTCCAGATGGCTGGTGAGTTACTGAGCACACACATACACACACACACACACACACACACACACACACACTCACTCACACAGTAGAGTGTGCCACAGGGATGGACACACGGACACAATACAGCTGCACAAAATTGCAGAGTCTCCCCTGTGGCGCACTCTACGGTGTGTGTGTGTGTGTGTGTGTGTGTGTGTGTGTGTGAGTGTGTGTGTGTGTGTGCCAGACACCAGCCAACTGGGCTCACACAGGTGTGGTATTTATAGGTGAAGCAAAGCACCCTGGGATGCATGCAACACCAGAGAGAGAAAGAGGTGACAGTGAAGCGAGGGAGATTGAGACATAGACTGTGTGTGTGTGTGTGTGTGTGTGTGTGTGTGTGTGTCAAGGTAAATCTATCATGCACTTTTAACAAACAGATTTGTTAAAAGTGATTTTCAGAGTTCAAATAGAGAGAAAACAAGGAGAGTAAGGATAAGAGATAGAACAAGTACGTCACTGTGGTGTTCTTCACTGTGGTGTTCTTCACTGTGGTGTTCCTCACTGTAGTGTTCTTCACTGTGGTGTTCTTCACTGTTCTTCACTGTGGTGTTCCTCACTGTGGTGTTCTTCACTGTAGTGTTCCTCACTGTAGTGTTCCTCACTGTGGTGTTCTTCACTGTGGTGTTCCTCACTGTGGTGTTCTTCACTGTGGTGTTCCTCACTGTGGTGTTCTTCACTGTAGTGTTCTTCACTGTGGTGTTCCTCACTGTGGTGTTCCTCACTGTGGTGTTCCTCACTGTGGTGTTCTTCACTGTAGTGTTCTTCACTGTGGTGTTCCTCACTGTGGTGTTCCTCACTGCTCTTCCCAGAGATCACCTGTCAATCAAACAGTGTGTCCAGTACTGTGACGTCTTTCTCCTTGGATTCTCTGTTGATGGAGTTTGAGTTCCTGTAGGTGGCGCTCTTTTCTTTGTCTGTTCAGCCACGGTGGCTATCGCTGCTCATGCTAACTACCCAGTTCTTCTTCTGTTGAAACGTAAAACGCATCACTTCCTGTCTCCAGAGGGTTTCTCCCGGGAAAGACCTACCTGACGTGAAGGAGTTTGTTGCCAGTGATAGGTGATGTTTCGTTCCTGACATGTAATCACAGAGAAAGGACAGAACACCAAAACAGGAGATGACTGTTGTAGTGACTGCTACTTGTGTTTGTTAGCTGCCCCGTTAAATGAAACTCACATCGTCCCGGGAAGACGACTACAGTGGGGAAATAAAAACAATTTGGAAAGCAAGAGTCACTTCCATCCCTCCATCTTCGTCTGATTCCTCCTCTCTGCTTCGGTCTCTCCAGCGTTTTAAACCCCCTCACCTCCTCCTCCTCCTCCTCCTCCGCTGCGCAGTGCTGCCGGCGTTTCTAAAATCAAACTTACTGTTCATCTCAAAATGAACTGAGAGGTAAGGAGGGAGGAGGGTGAGGGTGAGGAGGATGAGAGAGAGAAAAAGGGAGAGAGGCAGTAAATAATCTTTATTGACTCTCTTCCATCACTCCCTCCACATACAGGTTCAGCTGACACCAAAATCACCTCAGTGTCTCTGGTAGGAAATTCCTTTTGCTCAGAGTATTTTCTTCATCTCACTTCTGTCTCACACTGTGATCACCTCCATCTGAGATGTTTCTCCTGAACCCCTGAGGAGCAACGAGGAGACGACAGAGAGAGAGAAGGATCCTGGAGACTTGATGAGATCAAGATGCTACCATGTGACATATATAACGGTCATCATCTCCTACTGTCTGGCTGCTGGCCTCGTGGAGGAAACAGGAGAATACAACAGTGTTGAGTTTTCTCTGAAATCTTCATCTGATCTCATGGTTTCATATCCAGGAGAGTTAAATTACTCTTATTTCAGATCATCTGGAGATCTGTTGTTGTGATCAGATCAACATGATCTGTTAAGTGGTTGTTCCTGAGTTGAATTGGAGAAACAGGAGAAAAAGTCTTTAGTCTCATCTTGGTGGAAGAAGAAGAGAGATCATTTGTGTCAGGAGACATGAAAGGTAGAAATATCAGATCTCTTCTCAGGTTTTTTTTTCCTATGGGACACTATGTTACATAATCGTCCTCCATGAGAGGACAAACACTCCAATCACCAGTCAACTCCAAATAATAGAGGAGAGGAGAACCGGTTTGTTTTTTTCCTTATTACAGTTAAATTTAGCTTTACTGTGATCAACCTCCACATGTCCTCCTGTTGTCAAACCGATATCAGAGATGGAGAATGACAGCGTGATGGAGATTTAGAGAGCTACAGAAAGAGAGAGGAAGGAGAGGTGTCGGTATTGAGAGAGAGAGAGAGGGAGGTGGAGAGAGACCGAGTTACTTGATGTAATTACCATCAGTTGGTACACGAGCTCATCCAGAACTAATGGAAGAGTTTAATTCAACGTGAAGTAGCAGGGGCCGCGTTAACAGCATCATCAGGCTAATGGAAGACTAAATGAACACGCAGTAAAAAACCTCAGTGTCACAGATTTAATATGTAGCTACACCCATGTGAATACACACACACACACACACACACACACACACACACACACACACAGCCTGTTAGTAGAGCCTCTGTATTGTAAACTGAAGTGTTCTTCTTTTGCCCCAGGTATAACAGCTTAACACATCACAGGAGTGTGTGTGTGTGTGTGTGTGTGTGTGTGTGTGTGTGTGTGTAGGTGTGTGTGTGTGTGTGTGTGTGTGTGTGTGTGTGTGACAGAGAGCTCTTGGGCAGTACTAGAAACATGATGTCTCTGCTGCCCATTGGAGACAAATGATTATCCATCACTTTCTTTACATCTCTCTCTCTCTCTCTTTCTTCAATTTCAATGTGTTTATGCTGTATTGCCAAAGCATTGAGAAATACAATTACCAATGGGAACATATTGGATATCCAGTATATGTAAGATGCATATACATACACTCTCCCCGAAACACATCCCGGCACATTTTGTCTAGAAGTCTAGAAATGTTAAGGATGCATCAAACAGGCCAATGACACCTTGTTGAACATCTACTTTATTTCCCCTGATAGTGAAATAGTATCAACACTGGACTACCCAAGTACTTTCTATACTATTTTCCCTTCCAAGGGTTCATCAAAGACAGGAGGGGGACCAGAGAGGATCCAGGCTGGGCAGAAGAAGCTCCATGGTGAAAGCATTGAGACATCACCAGAGGACCTCAGAGGAGCCAGCCAGGGGTGAATGAAGCCAATACGTGTCAACACGTACTGTCAAACCAATGTGACACATCGCTGTCGGGTAGAAAGTCTTCGCAGGACTTTGCAGAATCACCATGTATTTTTGAAAGTAGGAAACAGATTGTTGTTGGGTCATCGGCCTCAGGGCCACGGTGCAAAGTAGACTCAGTGAAGGTTAAAAAAACAGAAATACCAACTCATCTAGTGGAGATACTTGAGCTATGGGTTCATGGGAAAGATCTGGGTTGAGGTCAATCTACCTTCCATTCAGCCAATACTAAGAATGAATTGAAACTGCAATAGTGATAAAACTAGTGGAGCGTTTCTGTTCAGAAATCTATTCTTGGATTGGACAGAAGAACGTCTTCATGACGGAGTCTGAAGGGAATCCACTTCCTGGATTATTTAATGGAAAGTGAATTGACAACATGGATTTACAGCAGTTAATTTGAACTGCACTTGGAGGAGATTACTGCCATCGATTGGCTGCAGAAAAACCTAATCATGTAATTATTAATGTTTATTTAGGATGTCGTGTCGCTATAGCAACCGTTATCATCATGAACAGCACATATTACTGCATGAAACATGTTGTAGATTTGAGAAGTAATCCTGCTTCTTTAAATAAACCCTGAGGAGTCTATTGATTACTTTAATTTGAATTTATATTTGGATCTGATTGTGATTGAAGAATCATAATTGTGCAACCACTGGCATTTAACTCTGCGAGGTACTTGTGCTGAAAGTTAGCCCATGTGGTGATTGCTTGTTGGATGTAATCAGGCCAGTACAGCTGTTCAGTCCTTCGATTCTAACAGAGATAAATGACGATCGGTTCATGTTAATAACCTGACTTTCCATTTTCACAAAATTGGAATTTTCTTGCTCCTTATTAAAATGGAATGCATCTTGATATGAGGGCAGAGGTGAGAATAGCACTATTTATCACACAGGCCCCTAAACCTGCAGGGTCAGAGACCAGGCAGACCACAGGAGTCAGACCAGGTGCCATGGAGGGATGAGGTTTCCAGTTCCCTCCCCTCTGGTTTAAAGGGTGCTCAACCTCAGTGATGGATCGGTGGGCAGACCTTCTGGGTCCTGACCTACGGGTCCATCAGCAGTCCTACCGTCTTCCTTTAGCTCCCCTCCATTTAATAAAATCAGCGAGATCCTTGATGAAGGATGTGGGCAAAATTGAAGGGCAAGAGCGTGGATGACGTCAGTCATCCAGATGGTACTAATGATTGGTTTCTGAATCATAACTTCATTTACATTGCCTGTTTTAACTGTCAAACTATTTGCTGCGGTGTCACAGAAGTGTGAGCCGTAAATGGAGGTTGTATTTCCTGGATTGTGCCCTTCACATTTTACTGTCTCACACCTCGTAATACACTCACAAATTATCACGTTGTCATGTGGAGGGTCGGATGTTTTGCTGTAGACGTTGTTGCTAACATGTCAAATCATTTCACAGTGATAAATAGATCCACGTTTGAGATAGTCTCTGTTCAAGATCGTCTTTCTTTTCATTCCCATCAGATGTGCCTTTCTTATTAGTTCAACTCTGAAACACTTCAAATTAAAAGACAGCATTGTGTTTTACTCATTTGTTCTGCAGATCTCAAACCTTTCAAGAGGCAAATCTGGGAAGAGGAGACCCATGATGTCGAGAAACACTTGATAACACTTTATAACAACACCTTCCATCTGAATGTACAAACGTAACCAAACACGATGGATTTCCCTCCTCTAGTGTTCATACGAGCATCAGTCCAGCGGTTTGCCCTCGCTTCATTTTCTTATGCTATAGGAACTGCTGGCTAAAATATGTCAGCATCTGTCTCTTTGTACCCATAAACCCTTGCGCTCAACGAATTCTCAACGAACCGCACTGCAGCTCCAACGCGCTGGGTGTGAATACCCATCAGGGATTCAAACCCACGCCGTCATGATTACCGTCCTTCCCAGGCTCTCCGCTGTGGATTCAACTCATCCTCCTCAACACGCACAGAAAGACACCCGACCAAATAAACAAGCATATTTGGGTGCAGTTGATCTCAAAGCTGAATCTGGAGGGAGAGAAGAAGAGGAAGAATCCCATCTGAGTGTGAAATATCCGCCGTGTCTGAATCCAATCCTCCTCTCCTCACATCCGACAGCCTGAGCCAGGACGCCTCAGACATCCTGCTGGAAAACAACTGAAGCATGAATCCAGGATCTCTTAAACCACGTATAGTGTGAGAATATTCCTCTTAATGGAGACTACGAAGTTAAACCCTTCAGACTCTTTATTCCTGACTGGATTTATGGCCGTCCCTTTTTGACAATACGCTCCCATTTCATGAATCATCCCTTTTCTTGTCTTGCCTCTCTTTGCCATGATCACCTTTATATTGTAGTCTCAATAAATATATTTCCTGGGTAAGAAGGACGCAAGTAACAATCCACAACATAACAGAATAAATGTCCATTGTACTATAATATTGATATGTCACAAGAGTGATTCAACCTATAGCCGGCGTCTTTCCTGGTGCACAGGAAATTATGTGTTTTACATTGCTGGCAAATCCAATGCAGCTTTTACCGCGGACATGTGGATTCTCAGGGAAGAGTTTCAGTCCAGCGTCTAGTAGCTCAGACTCTCAGTTGAGTTGATCCAGTCAAAGTCAGACGGCAAACAAAGTATGGAACACAATAAGGAACAAAAAAATACTTGCAAAGAAAACTATTACTCTGAAAATACCACTTTCTCAACGTCACAGCGGAGGTAGAGACACTCAGCGACGACTGCTGGAGACGTGGCGAGAGGTAATCAGGGACAAGCACTCAACACTCAACACAGGAGAAAGGAGAAAGTGTACGTTTATTTTAGACAAGCTTCCCTTGAGAAGACCGGACCGGCAGCTCGGCCCGTTCTGCAGCAGCCATGTTGGGTCAAGCAGTCCTCCTCCGATTAACCTCCATTGAATTGCTCGACGTGCCCCGTGCTCAACCCGCTGAACTGCCCTGGTGTTGAGGCCCAGATAGCAGCTCCTCCTCTCAGAGCCTGTACTGAACCAAGCTGTGGTGTTGAAGGTGTTTCTGCTGCGTGGGCGGCTCGGCTCGGCAGACCCAGGAAGCATGACCAGTTAAAGGCTACATTCAGACTGAAACCCTCCTCCTCGCTTCTACTTTTTGCTCTACTATTTCCTGCTTTCTTCTATTACCATCTCCACTCCTCTCTGCCAGTCTCTCCATCTCCTCTGCTCCTCTCCTCCTCCTCTTGTATATGTTTCCTCCTCTCCTCGTTGTCTGTCTTCTCCTCAATATTACATTTCTATTCCCCTGCTCCTTCTGTCCTCCTCCTCTACCCCTCTCTTGTTCTATTCTCCCTCTTCTCTCCTCCATCTTTTTCCATTTTAACCTACTTTCTTCTCCTCCCTACTATCATCTTTCCTCTGAGACAGGAGATGGAGGTTAGGAGAGGAGATGGAGGAGAGGAAAGAGGAAGAGAAGATGATGCAGGCGATGAGAATGAGAAGAGAAAAGGGTGAGATGAGAAGAGACTTAATCCTCTGTATTTATATAGTGTGTTCTAAGTGGGTATGGTAACATAAAAAACAAAAAGAAAGCAGCACCAGAGGAAAGAGATATTAAAAACACTTAATCCACCCAATATTTCACACCCACACCATAAAATGCAACCCCCTTGATCTGCTCCCCATGTGGTCTGGCAGCCAGGCCCACTTGAACCGCCACATGAAAACTAAATTATAATGCTCATGAAGACAGTTATTTTCCCTTTCAATAGAGCCCCGACTGTGGGTCACATGAAGATAAAAATACATAAGAACGCATTTCCAAACTGTTCTGGAGAACATGAAGCCCAAAGCATGTTTACAGAGAGACATTAGTAGGTTAGTGGTCTAAAAACAGGTGATATTCTGATAAATATGTCAACACAATGCACCGAAACATCAGTATGTGTCATTAGAAACACATTTCAAACACATGGATCTTTTAAAAACAGAGACAAAAAGTTTGGAAACCCAAAAACAAACAAGTGAATCCACCACAAGTAGAGTAGGGTCTTCAAGGTCTTAGAGAATTTCAACTCCTTTTGCAATTGCTTCTCTTTCAGCAAGACGTTTGTAAACTCCTGGTGCCGCTTTTGACCTTTGGGTCACAAAAACTGATCCAGAGTCGTTTCAACACCACACCATGTCACCACAAAACGTCCTTTTCTGTGTTAACACTGTTGTTTACTGCGAAACATTTCCCAGTCAGCCACTAGTGACTTTTTGAAGCTTCATGTGTCCAGGGAAAGATGACTGAGCGCTCTTTTCTTCCTCAACACAGTCACACCTGTTAGTTTGCTTTCCTTCAGTGGTTTCTGTCAATAACAAGACAGGACAACAAACTAAGCTACAGAGGTAGGCTATCATCTATCATCATTCACTGGTTGGTTTCAATCAGGAAACTGACATTTTAGTGCAATAAATACAGAGATTGTATAATAAATTGGTTTTGTATTTCTTTATTGTCAATAAAAACACCCACAAGTCAAAATAGTGTATTTCCAGGTCTCAATAAAAAGTCACATTCTCCCAGACCGTCCAGGGATTCAAACTGGTGGCTTGCTTGCTTCCCTAAACTGAGAAGGCTGGAAAGGTAATCAGCTTCTAGTACTGTAGCGTCTAGGTAGCAGATGTGTGTAGATTTCTTAACGTTTGTGTGATTTGTGCGTTTGGAAGATGTTTTGTTCCAAGATGTGATATCCACCACTCGAGAAAAGTGACGCCCACGACAGCAGCTTGTATTTACAGTAAACCCCTGAATGCAGCATCGGTTACTGTCGCCACTTCACTCACGTCAAAAATAAAAATGCATGACAACACGTTGAAATAAAAATAATTATTTCATCTGTTCTGAGACGGTCCAAGTGTCAGGAAACATTTCCCCTGTTCACTCTCTCTTTACCTTCCATCCCTCCATCCATCCATACGTCTCTCTCTGCCTCCTTTAGGGGTGCTGGTATATTTTCTAGCACATTCAGACACATCCATCTGGTCAGGGCCTGTACCACACACACACACACACACACACACACACACACACACACACACACTGCCCAGAGGCCTGTACCAGTATACAGTATGTGTCGGTGTTGTAGCTAATATTGTGACCTGCTCCAAATCATATTATGTCTAACCCTCTGTGTACACCACAAGCCTCTGGACAACTAACACACACACACACACACACACACACACACATACACACACACACACACACACACACACACACCGAAGTAGAGAAGCAGTTATGTCCATACATACTAGAATGCAGCTGGAGGCTTTTGACAGCAGCGGTGCAGAGCAAGGGGTCAAGGAAGGAAGGAAGGAAGGAAAGAGTGAACAATCAGCAAACCAGGAGTCAGGGTGTTCCAGCTTTTTTTTTTTTTTTGCCCTATTTAATAACAACATTAATAACAGTAACAATAATACTAATAATAATGATAGTAACGACAACAACAAATACAACAAAAGCAACAAATATTTGAGTTAATTAATAAATACTTAATAAGTAATAATAGAGGGAAAGAGTGAGAAAAGAAAGAAAATTAAAAATTAAAAAATTGCATGTTCATTGTGGGTGGTGGACAGGCAGAAAGAGGTGATGAGTGAAATCAGTGTGGAAATTAGGAAATCATATTGTATATCATATTGTATTGATGAATGGATTCCAAATTATGTCAAAATCAGCAGTTTGGTTTTTGATGGAGGCAGATCATTTTTCCATTGATATGTATTCGATTAGTAGATTTTTCCAAGTATTGATTGTGTTCCTTGATTTTCAGCTTTTTAAAATGACAGCACTTTTGTTTTTTCTTTACATGAAAGTCAAAGCAGAATTCAACCAGCCGCCTTAGAGGAAGCGCCGTGAAGAGTTTCACTTCCTTAAGAGCCGACCAATCATAAGGATGAATGTCTGCTGAAACTACGTAGTACTCTGAGTTGTAATTCATCTACTTTGCTTTTACTTTTGCAGCTCATCTGTGTGTGCTGACCCAAACCAGACACAAGGATGAGTTGAAAATCCCTTTCAAGAGTTTCCACAATAAAAAAACATCCAGACATGAGACAACACGGCCCCCCCACTGTGAAGAAAAATGCTTGTGAGAAATATTTAATTCATCAAAACACTGGCATTCATATGTTTTTACCTCCCGGTGACAACCCTGGAGTCTAATCATGGATGTTTTCTGATGAATTAAATATTTCCTGGTACCGTTTGTTTCCCAACAGGATGCAGACAGGATGCTTTGTGATTGGAAAGCAGAATGTCATTCTGCCACGCTGGTTTTTACCGTACATTCTCCCAAGAGTCAACTTTCAGGAAGGAAATGGCCCTATTTGATTGGCTCAGATTGGCTGGCATGACAACGGGGCCATTCGGTGGATGCTTTTATCCAAGGAGCCTTACAGTGACATGCTATTTTTTAGCGTGGGTGGTCCCTGTGGGTGTGGTGAGGAAATGGGAGAAAAACACAATCAGACCTTCTGCAGTGGTTGCATGTCCTCAACCAATCACAAGAGTTTGTGGTGGTGCTGTGAACCAGGGGAGGGTTGGGGTTTGATGGGACTGACCGTCTACCAGCTGAAACAAGTAAAAACCATGTTAACGTGAAAACATTCCCTGAACTTTGCATTGACTTGAGACCTTCAGACGTCCGATTTTACGTCCAATTTGACGTAAAGTGGTATATCATTTAATAACAATGACCCACTAAAAGCTGTTTTCCTTTTAGGGCGGTGTGGCATGGCAGCGTTTTACTCTCTTTAATGTGAAGACCCTGAACGCCTCTCCTCCCATGTTCTCTGCTTTGTTCTGTCAGGGAGGAAGAGGCGATTCAGTCTTTTGCCGCGTTGTCGCTCCTCCAACATGGCGGCACATCCGTCATCATAACCACTGGAGCATCGGTGACATTTCTCTATTAATTCAACAGGTGAACACGTCAGTAGATTATTCACTCAAAGCCTCCTTCCTGCATCGTGCATCATTTAAAGCCATCTGTAGGAGTAGTCTCCAGTGTTTAGTGTTTGTTTACACCATATGGCATGACGGCAGGAGAGACGGACAAGATGATTTCCTCTTCTGAAGACGCTCAGATGATTGTTTGACGTGTGCAGCAGAGAGAGAGAGACATGGTAGAAAGGTAGACGGGCAGAAGACAGATGGATAGATGGATGATGAGATGAAGAAATGGGACATCATCATCATCAGCACCATAATGCACGACAACATTAAAAACATAAGATACAGATAAATAAATGACCAATAAACAAACTAGGAACCCCGGGACGTCCTGCCAACAGTCGCTCACCAATGATGGAGCTCAGTCCACGTCCTTCTGGTTGACTGCAGTCTGTAGATACTCGTCCAGCTAACATGTGTTGGATCAATAGTGTTGGTAGCAGTCTGACTTCATTCCAACCAAACACCACAGCAGCTGGTTTCACTGATTCTCCATGAACCAGAGAGGAACTGATTGGTGAGGGAATCAGTATGGCAAGCCACAGTATGATCGGGATCGGAAAAGTTGGGAAGTGTTACTGACTCAGTTATCAAAGTTTTGTAATAATGATTAGGATATGGTTGTTATGGCTTTAAAATATGGTAGGCTACAATTGACTAACCTCATACTGCTCTACCAATATGGAAGTAGTCTATTGGTTTCTAATCCAGCTGTCTACATGTTCTTTGTGTTGCTTGATCATCGCTATTTTTCAAATTTGGATTGTTTTGTTGCTATCAGGTTATATCTTAGTAAAGTTCGTTAAACACAGATTCATCTCAAATAAAAACAAATGTGATTTGTCCGATCAGGGATGCCGGTCCAAAACAGTCGGACGGCAAACGTATTCAGAAAAAAAACACAATATCCATACTGGATACTCACTTTACTCCAATCAGTTGGCCCCGCCTCACTGACTAGTGACATCAGCTACTGCAGGGATTGGTTGGAATGAAAACCGGCATACTCTTTGGGTCATGTGACTGAAAACCTCTGTCTTAGCTGAAGTCATGGTGAGGAACCTGATCCTCTTCACAACACTGACCTCTACCTGAACATCTCCAATGGAAGGTTTGTCCTACTGTCCCTGTCAGTCCTGTGAGATCATCTAGTTCTCAGAGGAGACATGGCTACCGGTTAACAAACAAACAGCTTTCATTACATTACAGTCATTTAGCAGACGCTTTTATCCAAAGCGACTTACAATAAGTGCATTCAACATAGGTAGGCAAGAAAACTACTAGTCACCAGAAATCGTAAGTGCATTTCCTTCCTAAACAAGCAACTAAGAGCATAACTAGTGTTAAGGTAAGAGTGCAATAAGTTAGCAACCTACTGTATCTTAAACAAATGAGACAAATAAGAGAATCAAATAAGCAAGAGCTAAGACAAAAAAGTGTATCAAATGAACAAGAGCCAATAAACAAGAGCTCAGACACATAATTGACGACAAATAGGCATGGCTAAGGGGAAGGGTCAGGGTAGTGTTTCCTGAAGAGGTGGGTTTTCAGCCTGCGGCGAAAGATGGGCAGCGACTCAGCTGTCCTGACATCAGTGGGGAGTTCATTCCACCACTGCGGGGCCAGGACAGAGAAGAGCCGTGACCGTGTAGATCGGCCGCAGGGCCCTCTGAGCGACGGGGCAACCAGTCGCCTCGAGGCAGCAGAGCGAAGTGGTCGGGCGGGGGTGTAAGGCTTGACCGTAGCCTGGAGGTAAGAAGGAGCTGTTCCTTTCACTGCCCTATAGGCTAGCACCAGGGTCTTGAACTGGATGCGAGCTGCTACAGGGAGCCAGTGTAGAGAACGGAGAAGGGTAGTTGTATGGGAGAACTTGGGGCGGTTGAACACCAGACGAGCTGCAGCTTTCTGAACAAGCTCCAGAGGTCTGATGGCAAACGCCGGGGCACCAGCAAGGAGGGAGTTGCAGTAGTTCAGGCGGGAGATGACAAGAGCCTGGATGAGCACCTGCGCTGCCTTGTCAGTGAGGAAGGGGCAAATCCTCCTGATGTTGTAGAGGAGGAATCTGCAGGAGCGTGTCACTGATGCGATGTTTGCCGAGAACGACAGTTGGTCGTCCAGGGTCACACCCAGATTCCTCGCAGTCCGAGTTGACGTCACCACAGCATTATCAATGGTGATGGCCAGGTCTCGGTGCGGACAGCCCTTCCCCGGGAGGAACATCAGCTCAGTTTTGTCCAGGTTGAGCTTCAGGTGGTGCATCGACATCCACTCCGAGATGTCTGCCAGACACGCAGCAATGCGAGCCTCCACTTGTGTGTCAGAGGGGGGAAATGACAGGGTCAGCTGGGTGTCATCTGCATAGCAGTGGTAGGAAAAGTCGTCAAAAGGCTGCAGTCAAAAGGCTGCAGCCCCTCAAATGTAGAGAAAGACGATGCGGGTTTAAACCCTGTGATGCTGAAGCGTCCTTGGGCAAGACACTGAATCTCTACCAGCTCCAGGGTCGCTGTTCTGTAGCCGACCCTGACCTCTGACCTCTGACCCCTGACCCCACTGTGGGGATCAATACAGTATCACAGTCTCATGATTCCATTATTATCTAAGACGTGGACACGCAGCCTTCCTCCTTCAGCCAACCATGCATGCTGACGCTCATAGAAAACCATTGATTGCACCGTCACAGCTGCTGCCGGTCTCGTGGTCATGAAGCCCTCAGAGGAAACCCAAGATCAGACAGCAGCATCACTCAGAGAGACTCAGAGAGACGAGATGTTGGAGAACGAACGGACATAAAAAAGCTTTGATGCTCTGAGACGAAACATGTTTTTAGCATTTACTTACCCAGCAGCAGAGAACGACACTTCACTGGATTTACTGTCTTCACCCAAATGTCAAATAAAAATGACCAAAAACTCTTAACCATGTGTTCTTGCACACACACACACACACACACACACACACACACACACACTGAAAAGCGCTGTTAGCTTCACCTCTCTGTTTCTCTTCAACCTGTTATCAATTCATTCGTGCAGCTTTTCATCTTTCCTTCTTCACTCTCCTCGTAGCTCCTAACCCTTCCAGTGATCTGTCATTCCCTCTCTCTCTCTCTGTCAGACTCTGTCTCACACACACACACACACACACACACACACACACACACACACACACACACACACACAGAGTAATCCCCACTGTGACAAATATGACGCACAAAGAAACATTTAGAGAAGAACTAAGACGCGGTTTGAAAAAAAGTTGTGATGTGTAAAATAAGAGATGAAAGCGGTGCAGACTACTGATGGTGAGCTGCAGATATGAGGATGAGGAGTTATTAATAAAGGAAAGGGAGGGAGGGAAAGCGAGGCCGTGGGTGTTACCCTTCAAGTGCCATTGATTGCACATATCCAGTTCACACACAATACACATGAAAAAACAGCTTTATCATGACAACATGGGGGAGGGGGTGTTCAAACTATATAAAAGTACTAGTAAAAATGTCCAGCCATGTTAAAAGGTGCATAAATATTATAACACATGTCGTGGAAAATTGCCTATGAAGCACTCAGAACTCTTTGAAATAACACACAAAACATTGATAGGTTGAAGTATAAAAATATATTGTATACAGATATATGTTTGGAGAGAGGAAGACACAGGTCACACAGAAAGTCAAAGTCTCTCTATGCCCTCTCTCTCTGAAAGTCAGCTCACTACTCTTCTCTTTGGAAAGAGAGAAGTCTCTCATGATTGGTCCTCCATGCTAAGACCATGATTCATCCTATAGACTATTTTCATGTACTAGTGGACTAGTCAAGGTCACATTTCTAACTTCCTTAAAAGGCCTGACTAGCTGGTTAAGCTAAACTTAGGAACATGTTCACAACACACATGTTACATGTCTGTCACAGGGGACAGCATGGTATCAATACAACAGTCACAAAATACTAATAAATGATAAATGATAAATTCTAGCACTCTTCGCTAAAATTTACTTTCACACACATTTGTTTCCATTTCATAACAGACACTCGCAGCAACACAGACACAAACTACACACTGACCACAGTATCACAGCCACGTTGGTCATCATCACGTCTACTGCAGGTCTGATGAACCTTCACTGGTCCCTCGGAGGAAATCAGGTCCTGGCAGCAGCCACGTCGAAGGACTCGTCAGGGGAAATATGATAGGACACAAAGATAAAATACAGCAGTAAGACTAAAAACATGATTGGATTTCATCATTGGTCCCTGTTTGGTGGTGACGCCCAAGATGCCCCCGCCGGTCAGTAGGTGATGTTGTTTGGGATCGATTTGTTTTAAGGTGTCAAAACGTTACAGCAAAAAACTGTTCTGCACTTTTGTGAATCTATTTTGAATCTTTCTCTCTTTCTGAGGACGTTTTTCTTTCTCTCTCTCTCTTTCTCTACAGCTTCTCCTCCTTGCTCTCTCCTCAGAAACATTTCGTTCTTTCAGTGCTGTATTTCTCTGTTCTCACATGGTCGTCTCTTTCTGTCACTTTCCAACATTTTGTTCTCCTTCTTGAAGTGAACAGCTGTACTCGTCCACGCCTCAGCTCTCCTCTCTCTGACAGTTTACTGTGAGCAAAAGATGAACACATTAAAAGACAAAATAACTTCTCAAGAGCCTGAAACCACTCTGTATATCCTAAACAACGCCTCTGACCTTGGGCAGTGAACACATCAGTGTGCCGGGGCCTCAGACATCAAGCAGCCCTCCCCAGCATTTGGACCCAAGGGTGCTGTGCTGTGTGTAGCTCAGTGGCCTCAGTAGGCCCGTATACAGTCCTCAGCTGGAGGTCAGCTGTCCATGTTTCAGTAGGCTTGTTCAGAGAGCGCCAGCAGCCAACAGATCTCCACAGCTTCATCGCTGTCAAAGAGGGTGACTGCAACACCTTCACACATATGTAGTCCACCACCTTCCTTCCCACCTTTCAAACATCAACAGCTTCTCAAACAGCCTGGTGGAGTACCAGGTCTACCAGAGACCCTGAGGACCTGCCAGGCCTTCAGGACTGACTCCAGCCAGGTCCAGGAACAGCTGCTTCTCACTGCTGGCCATGTTTTGTTGTGTATCTTTCTCCCCATGGATAACTGACCAATCGTAGACGACGTGACGTCACGTTGAGATATTTCCAGTCTGACATCAAAAAATGTTTCATGATCTAAACCATCAACGGTCACCGTCAGGTTTTGGTGTCAGCCAATCAGAATCAAAGAGCAAGGGCTTCTTTCTAGACCGACGATCAACAATCATACAGGAGAAATCCATCAGAGGAGAGAGAGAGACCAATTTCTACACCGACAGGAGATAGACCAGAATGCAATGCAGTAGCAAGATAGACCAGAATGCAATGCAGTAGCCAGGATAGACCAGAATGCAATGCAGTAGCCAAGATAGACCAGAATGCAATGCAGTAGCCAGGAAAGACCAGAATGCAATGCAGCCTTGCCTAGCTAGTTACACTTAATTTTGATCGATAACAACAAGTTCACACCTATTATCTGGGGGTTGTTGAAAGGCATTCTGGGAAATGTAGGAAATCACTAACTGAAGTACAGTAGATACCACAAAAGTAAATTAGGAAACTTCATCACAAAATAACTCATCACAAATAGTGTGAGTCCTTGAGTCTTTGAGACGACGTCCCCAAGGTCCCGCCCACCTTCCTCCACTGGCAGATAGAGCCAGCCCAGTTCCAGATCCAGTGGTATCCACTGAGGTCCTCCTTGGTGGAGGTAAGACCTTCTGTGCCATGAAGTCGAGGTGACCAACTTGTTGCCGACCAGAACCAGGACAGTTTCTCCAGCCTCCCAGTTCTGCCTCTGAATAATTCATCCTCTCTCTCTCCCTTTCTTTCTGTCACTCTCCCTCTCTCCCTCCCTCTCTCCCTCCCTCCCTGTTTTCCTTCAGTACAACTTTCCTCTCCATGTCCAGGTCATGTTGAAATCTGTATCTGAGTCTGTTTTTCCACTTTGATGTCCAGATGTCAACTTTCTATCCACAGCAACACAACAACTCCCAACGGTTCCTCATGGTGCAGTAAAACCAGAGAGAGTGTGTGTGTGTGTGTCTAGATATTGTCTGACTCTAGCTCATCTGTTAGTATTTGGAAGCACAGTCAGACATTCAGAATAACCAGAGAAATGTCAGTGTGTGTGTGTCAGTGTGTTGAGGTTGACAGGGCTGACAGACGGAGATGTTAGGACACACACACACACACACACACACACACACAGGAACAGAAATATATTTTTTATTTATTTTCCCCAAAATATAGTATCCATCTCAGCTAACACAGCTGAATGTGCACTGTGTTACTGTATGTGTAGAGAACGAACAATATAAAACAAAATCGGCCTTTTGTGTGTTGTAAAGAAAAATAAAAGTTAGGCTGCATCCTCTTTGGTTCCTCATCAAGACCTCATCCACATCGCAAGCAATGTCCTCCCTGACCAGGCAGCAGGGGAAGCATCGCCTGGCATGACGAATCCAGCCTGATATGCTTCTACAGCTACATCACCTACATGCCTCCTCCATCGCTTGTAGAAGGGGTCTGCACGTATGGGGATTGAGCTCATAGACCTTCTAACGCCAAGCTGGAAAAAAACCCCTCTTCATCTGGATTCAGAAATGGTGAATAAGGTGGCAGATGAACAACAGTACATCGTGGATGTTCAATGAACCAGTGGCGGACCAGAGCATCTATCTGGTCTGGTGGAATGACATGGTTGGTGTTATGTTTGTGTCGTGCTTAATCAACAAATTTGTTATATTTTGTGTTCATATTTTATTATTATTTTGCTGCTACAATTTAGACCCAATTTCCCCACAGGCATCTTTAAAGTTTCATCTTAGTTTAGTAGTAGCACCACCAGTAGTAAATCAAACCAGCAGATTTTTAGTCTAACAAACAACACCACCTTTTAAGGGCTGACACTTATTCTGTAGGGTAATGTAATAAAGTAAATATTCCCATTTTAAAGACAATAAGCCAAAAATAAGTTTAATAGAAATGAATTGAGGGGTAAAGAGGCTGAATGGTGGAACAGCAGAGTTTAGATGAAGGCCTTGTTGTGGCTGTTGTCGCCCGAGTCTCAACACAGGAAGAAACAGAAAGAGGAGAAAAGCACTCTGGGGACTTTTTTGTCTGTTGAGTTTTGTCTGTTGTGTCTTTTCTTTCCCCCGTTTCATTGTGGAAAAAACAACTTGTTCCACCAAACAAACTGAAAGACGCGTCCCATTCAGGAGCTCTGTTTGTTCTCAAGTGGTGTGATTTCCTTCGCCGCAGGAGACTCGTTGGAAAACACATCGTAGAGCGAGCAGAGCTGTGGTTCGGTTCTGAGAGGGTACAACTCAAACTGGGACAAGAGAAAGGGGGGGGGGAGGAAGGGGGATAAAGAGAGAGAGCATGGTGGTGGTCTGATCCCCAGTCAGCCTTGATGTCTGCAGCTAGCCCTGGTTCAGATAAGGTCACCACCACCATGATGCTCAAGCTTAAAGCTGCACTGTGGCTGCACGTCGGCGGCTGCTTAAATTTGAGGACTTCAATAGCCAGAAATCCTCTGTTGCTCTTAAAGTAATGCAACAACCCTTTGGGGAAAATTGACTCGTTTACATGTTACAAGAGGAGGTCCACTAAAATCCTGCTTCTCTGGTAGAAATCACCCACAGCATCCTACAGTAGGTAGGTAGGATAAGGATAATATACAGTGTGTCAGTGAGGTTAGATGCCACCCACTGTAGTGTGGCTCTAATGTTTGTCATGGTCAGGGATAGACTAGACTAGTAGTCTCATAGATGCCTCACTCTGTAACTGATACCTCGCTCCTGTCCTGCAGCAGGAGTCAGGAAAGGCCCAGGTTGATGTTGTAGTCCTGATGTAGCTGTGTTGAGGTTGACCTGCTGTCAACCCCCATGGGTCTTTATGGTCTGAACTCGTTTCTTCCTTATTCAGAAGTGGATGCTCCCTCAAACTGACTGACCAAAAGCCTCCGACCATCGGTGATTTAGGAATTGAAGCTTATTCCGCGAAATGTCTAAAATATTTAACCTGCCCAGCCTGATACAAGCTAGCGCTGGAGACCAGAGGCAGGTTGTGTTTGCAGTGAATTGTGAAAACCTGATGTATTTGAAGGAGGGAATTGCTGAGCCTTACCTCAGGCTAACCCTCGATGCTATCAGTTGCCAGGCTGTAATCCAGGCTGTTGAGGCTGAGGCTTCAATGTGTTCAGCAAAGACACCGACACAAGTTCTTGAATCTTGAATCTTGAACTTGGCGGTTCAGCCTCGTCAACTATAGATCAGGGAGCTAGAGACGGTAAACTCTCCCCTCCCTCAACAACATCCGCTGAGACGGTCCTACCAGCCACTTAACCCTCAACTGCTGAAGTGAAAGAGCAGCAGCAGAGCGCTGGTTGTTCTGGGGAATTCATTTTATGGTTCTCCTTGATGAAAGTACTAATAGATATTCCTGATGTGGGCAGGGAGGTCAAGACGCTGTGATGAGTCTATCTATATGCCTTGAGACAAGCTTTGCTCTGTAAATAAATGTGACCCGACTCGCCCATAATAGTACCTCTAGTGCTTCTCGTGGCTGCTTCCTAACATCTCCTAATGAGTTGGGTGGACTCCCTGCAGTGCATTCAGCTGCAATAAACTAAAGATCAACTCAACAGCACAACACTGGGGCCGGTACTCAGACAGGATTTCCAAAGGTCCGCAGTAAACATTGAAGAAGCGAGGCAGCGAAGAGGAGAGGAGGAGGAAGCTGAGCGAGCACTTCCTCTTTCTCAGCAACTCTTTGCTTTGAACTCGTACAGTTACAGATGCAGCCGTTGTAGAGGGTTCGCTTCCTACCGCAGGCCTGCTGAACCTCTGCTGCACTTTGACCTCTCGTTCCTCTCGAGAGGAACTGGCTCAGATGATCAACTTTCACTTTCTCTCAGTTGTTGGAACTTAGTGGAGATGGTCGGGCAGCTCGTTTTTTGAGAAAAACATATTGTACTGGATAACATTCAATAAGTGTCTGCAGTTTTGATGCAGGGTCAATGTTTCTACAATGGCTTCTACTGTATATAACTCCAGGACACCGATGATATCGAACGGTGTGGATTTGTTCTGTATTGTATTGGGTCGAGGCTCTGACCTTCCACAGGAGGACTTCACTTATCGTAACCCAGTTAGGGTGTAAATTCAGGCTCACTGTTTTAAAACCCACCAGAAACAGACCATAAAGCATTTTGGGTTCAAATTATTTTTTAGTTTCGCTCTAAAATGAGATATCAATCATCTGAAACAACATTAAAACACATTATGGTACTTTTTAAAGGTTAGTAGGTAACTTCAGTCCAATTACATGACTCTACATGTTCTACATGTCATCTGTGTTGATAGTTCCATGTCATGTGTCAGTAGTGATGGTGTGAAATCCCACTCTCCAAAATGTCTTTGAACTCTCCACCGTCAACTAATTGGGCCCTAACGTTGCTGTCCCCCGTCGCTCCGACATCACACCTCCGAGGAAACTCTTGAAAACAACTAGGACCTAAAATCTTCACCCCAATTTTGGACGGATGTGGAAGACCCCCGCTTAGTTTCCCTCCCTTTCATTCTGCTGCTGGCAACTGGCCTAGTGTTACCCAGATATCTCTCTCACACACACACACACACACACACTGTAAGAATACATTTGAATTTGGTCTAGTCAGGACGTTATGTAATTTACCATTTCTACCATTCCAGCTTTCCAGTGTTCTGCTGACAATTATGTCCCAGTGTTAACCTTTACCAGCCAGCTGAGACTGAGCCTTAGCTACTGATATCTCTCTCTCTCTCTCTCTCTCTCTCTCTCTCTCTCTCTCACCCAGCAGATTGTGGGGGCGGTCCAGTCCTCCCTTCCAGTCCTCACTCTGGAGGCGGTGCAGTGACTGTAGCAGCGAGGTCAGACTGCCTCAGCACATGGAGGATTTCCCTCCACAGTCGCAGTCGAGGATCACTGCCTAGTCCTCTTCTTGCTACTGTCTTCCTGCCTTCTCTCTCTCTCTCTCTCTCTCTCTCTCTCTCTCTCTCTCTCTCTCTCTGCAGGTTGGTGGGCGTGTCCCTGAGGGCTGATTCCAATCCCTCATCCACCTCATCCACCCCCGCCATCACACATTAAGTCATTTAGCAGACGCTTTTATCCAAAGCGACTTACAATAAGTGCATTCAACATAGGTAGGCAAGAAAACTACTAGTCACCAGAAATCGTAAGTGCATTTCCTTCCTAAACAAGCAACTAAGAGCATAACTAGTGTTAAGGTAAGAGTGCAACAAGTTAGCAACCTACTATATCTTAAACAAATGAGACAAATAAGTAAGTAAGTTTAAGTTTATTTGCACATATAATTAAAAGGACAATAAAAATTTACAAAGTTTTAACATTGTGCAGGAGAGGTTAGAAGCCAAAAATAGCTTATGAGGATACCTCCCCGTAAAGTATATCAATAATCATACTTACAAGGAAAAAACATGAAAACAAACAGACAAAAAACAAAAACAAAATACACAGCGGTGACAATCAAATACAAAAAACAAATTTAAAAAAACAAATCAAGAAATCATACTTAAAAGGAAAAAAAACATGAAAACAAACAAACCAAAAAATGAACAAAACTAAATTTTGTGTAATTCATACAAAATTTCAAAACTAAACAATAATACAGAATTAATAAAAATCCACAATTACATAAAAACTTTATATGTTTACAAGTTATGTTACAAGTTACAAGTTACATGCTCACTGTTTGTTTGTCTAGTATGCCTACTGCCGGTCTAGCTCTTCCCAGTCCAGTACCAGTCTAGTACCAGTAAGGTCCTTGTCTGCTCCTGGTCCACCAGAACTCCATCACTACAGTCAGGCTGCAACTTAATGTTTCATAGGTGTCATGGAGGATTTATTCAGTCATGTATTTATTGGGATCAGGTGACGGGTCTGAGTTCAGTGTGCTGATTCCACTGCTAACCTTTATCAGCCAACAGAGGCACAACACACACACACACACACACACACATAAATGCACGTACCCTTAAACACTAAAATAGATATGCTCCCAGTGCTAACCTTTATCACCCAACAGTCACACACACACACACACACTCTTGCTTATAGATTTTGTACTTTGTCAGTGTGTAATGTATTGTCGCTGCCTCGGCCCATACTGGCAGACAGAGACAAAGCTACACGAGCTAAAGGTCACAGCTACTGGTGGTCAGCTAGAGAGACCTCCAACACACACACACACACACACACACACACACACACACACAGAAGCATACTCCATTTCCTAACAAGGTCTGGAAGTCAATCCTCAGGTGAAGGGTCATTATCTCTGGGAAATCCAATTCTTATGAGGACATTTAGACCAGTTAGTAAAAACATTGGTCTCTCTCTCTCTCTCTCTCTCTCTCTCTCTCTCTCTCTCTCTCTCTCTCTCTCTCTCTCGTAGTGGGGTTAATCAAGGAAGTACAACTCTAGTTTTCCACCAATAGCCACAGTTTGGAGGCGGGGTCACCCTCAAAGGTCAGAACAACTGCGTGGAGTCATTGGAGCTTGGTTCTGCTGCATGCTGGGAAGCGGGGCTGTCTCTGTCTGCTGTTTTGTTTATGATCTGAACTTTAAGACAGCAGATAAATAACAGTTGCTTCATGTGTCATTCCTGTTTGTTCGTCTTGGCGGGCGTGTTGAGGTTCAGCAGCTCAACTTTATAATGGTTACTCTCTATAATACATATACTTTTATACCACATCCTGTTGTCTGTCAGGTTGGTTTGTGTAAATAAAGGTTATCTGACTTGTCTTGTTCCCTTTCAGACCTGCTGCCTGTCTTCTACATCTTTACTTTATCACACCATGAAAATAATGCTCAGCTTACTAGGTATTACTGTCTGTCTGTCTGTCTGTCTGAATCTCTACTTTCCAGCTACCTTTAAAACGTTTCCTTTCTTTCTCTCTCCCTCCTCCTCCTCCTCTTCATCCCTCATTCATTCCCTCTGTACAGTGTGATAAATAGGCGGCAATTCATTCGGCTGCAATTCCACTTTTAAATGAACTCTCTCTCTCTCTCTCTCTCTCTCTCTCTCTCTCTCTCTCTCTCTCTCTCTCTCTCTCTCTCTCTCTCTCTCTCTCTCTCTCTCTCTCTCTCTCTCTCTCTCTCTCTCTCTCTCTCTCTCTCTCTCTCTCTCTCTCTCTCTCCCCCCCCCCCCCCCACACACACACTCATTCTCCAAATCCATTTAACCCCGGCGGCGACCCAGACATGACCCCGACCACACAGCCCGTTAAGCCAATCATGGCTTTAAGTGCATGAGAGGGTGAGTGTTTACTTGTATGTGTGTGTGTGTCCTCAAGTGTGAGTGTGTACATGCGTGTTATTGCATGTGCATGTGTGTATGTGCATCTATGAGTGCATGTGTGTTCGAACACATGAGTGTGTGTGTGTGTGTGTGTGTGTGTGTGTGTGCATAGAGCAAGCAGCTTTACATGGTTCATATTCAGCATTAACACTTTAAAACTACAATATGCATCTTTTCCTCTTGAGACCAGGAAGTGTATTCCAAGTCCCGCCCTCCTCCCCCTCAGTTCGTCAAGTTCCCGCCCCCAAGACGTGTCACTCACCTCAACGAGCGGTCTCATGAACCGATGTCCACGGGTCTTTATTCCTGTTTTCCTCCATTGTTGTTGTTGCCATAGCTTCCTGCTCTGTGGCCGCTGGTAGAGCATGAGACTCTCAGGGTTGTGGGTTCAATCCCCACATAGTGTCAAGTATCACCTTTGTAAGTAGCTTTGGATGACTGTATTGTAGTAGTAGGGCTCCAGGCTCTCCCTCAGGCCGGACATAACAGTAACACACACACACTACTGTTACCTTTTCCTCTTTGAACACACACACACACACACACACACACACATCAGATTCAGTCAGTAAATCCAGTTCAGACCGGTCACATACAACTCTCTCCTGCTCCGGTGCACAGCGTCGCTAACAGGAACTCTCTAATTAGCGTTAGCGAGCTAAGATGAATTAAATTGTACAGATGAGATTAAAATTAATAAAGTGAAAACCCATAAAAAAAATATCTCACCTCAGAATGAAACACCAGAAACAAACAAGACAGAAACAATAAACTGTCATGGGCTCTCCACCCCTACCGATGACAAACCGTCTCCACACAGCTCTGACCACGACATGAACAAAAACCAGTGGCCACGCCCCCGCGAGCCTTTGACTTCACGTTGCACCGTGGGCTGTTGGTTCATGAAGCCCTACGGTAGAACGACCATGAGATGAACGACGAGGCAAATAAAAATAAAATAGCCCTCATGGGGAGCTGAAACCATAGGGAAAGTGTGTGTGTAGCTAGCAGTTTCAGAGGAATATAGTTGGCTAGTAAAACAGTCAGTCCTGCTAACACACAGCTTCCTGTCCTGATTCACACATTAAGCAGACCCAGGTTAAATACGTGATAAGTGCTTTTCAGTCGACTGTCTCGCTTTGCTTCCAGTTTACACGCCACATACAGTGTTCCTCAAGGGGATTAAAACACAGCAGGGGATTTAAACAGAGCTCATCTTTTGATGTTCAGGTACTTTATATAAGAAGAGTGAACAAAAACTTTGAAATGCCAGTGGGGGAAATGATGAAAGAGGAGCAGGGCTTGAAGAGAGAGGAAGAACAGGGATCTGCTTCTCACCGCGGATATTGGCTGATTATATGTTCAGTTTGGTATCGGAGGAGTGTTCGACTCGCCTGGCGCTTGTCTCCGCTGAACAGATGCACAGCTGCAGCCGACTGTATGGCACTACAGTCTGAATGCACCGCTCAACTCAACAACAGGGAGCGGATGTGTCGCAAGTTTCCCACCAAACTGGAAAAAGTAGGAAAACTAGCACAAATCCTGATAAAATATAAAGGATATGACAAAATGATGAAAATAAATGAACCAAGTGGATGTATAATGTTGTGTGTGTCTGTAGTACCGGGTTTTAAGACTCTTGAAGAGATTTCCTTTCCTGTTTCCTGGATTTGAAGTTGAACCGATGTGCATGGGGCCAAATCAAACTAGCAGCCTCCCCTGGTGAAACTACTGGCATGCTTAAGGCCGGCACCATGAAGACGACCTGGGGAGCCATGACATTCATCTGATAACAGAAATGGTCCCGAAGTGAGATATCCACCATTTGCAAAATGTGATACCAACTCTGACAAAATGACAAAACTCATAACTGAATATTACTGAAGTCATCAACTTTGTGGAGTTCTTTACTCAGAAAGAACTACAATATTACACAAATAATCATCTGTGTTTTTTAAATGTTGAGCAATGAACATCAAATAACCGTTTTTATAAAATGGATGTATGGCACTTGGGAATGAAACGCCCTCGATTACAGTTATTACAGCAAACTAATCAGATTATAGACACTGTTGAAGAAATACAATTACCCAAAAACATGTTGAGCAAAGGCCAGGGGAGTCGGAGGGTCTGAGAGGAGGCCAACAGGCCCTCAGTGGAACAGCGTGACTATAATTACTACTATTTTCTAGTGTGATTTTGAACCTAACAACAGTTTCCAAGGACATTTTGAAACCAGTTATTTCAATCTAAAAATTCACAGCCTTCAATGACACCGTATTGTGTTGCAGCCAATTAAGGCTGATGGCAGCCGAGCCTTTTTAACCTGTGTGTGGATGTGTGAGCGAGAGGCTGACGGAGTGAGCGTGAGCCGACGGGAGATCGAGGGTCAACTCAATGTATGGAGCGAAGAGAGCGAGCCCAGCAGCAGCGACCGAGCGAGGTCCGTGGCGGGGTCGAGCGGCACCTCTTCACTGTTATTTATGACATACCTTCTTCCTTCTCATCATCTCCCTTATCTGTGTCATGTTCCAGGTCACCAGTGTCGCCTTCCAGCTCATCATCAACTTTCTGAGCGAGGCTGGTGTCGATCTTGTTCACTTGTATTTCAACATCTTTTGGAAAATCTGATAGCGGCATTGGACCTTCATCCAAGCTGCAGTCTTCACTGTCAGAGGAGCTTGGTGAAGGCACATTTTGACTTCCATCGTCACCGTCTGACTCTGATTTATCAGTAGTACCAAGATTATGTCAAAACAAAGTGTTTGCAATTGTTTCAGTTTGGAACATGCAATCAAATCAGTTGGAAACCTCATGCCAGTCCCACTCTCATCTTTCAGCAATACTGAATTATTTTAAGAACTAAAGTTCTTTTGCATGGTTAGTTTTATATTTTGGCAAAAGTTATTGAATATAAAACTACTTATTTAGGTTTTAAACCCATAACACAAAACTCCTAATATCTAATTTTCAGGTTTCTAAGTGAAACATGCTGTTGCTCCAATGCAAACGTGTCTTTCTAGATATCAAACATTTGAGAGCTTAGACTGTCAGGTAACTGAAAACTTCTAAACTGGCAGGAAATATAGCACCAAGCGTTTACAATGAATCACAATATCAATAGAGAACAAGACCATAGAAATATATTACATCTATACACCATCTACAGAGGCACCACTCCCGCTTTAGTAGATGGCTATATTCAATTGTGCCTATTTGAAAATGATTTATGTTTTGACAATTTTTTTAATGAAAGGATAACCCCTTGAGGTGAACCATCTAGGGGGTCCTTGAACACATACACAAAGTGTATCTATCTATGTTGGATATTTCTAGGACCATGTTCTCTGCAATCATGTTGTGACCGACCGTAAACAACTAATATAGATATAAAGCCAGCCAGACTGACATTATGTTAGAACAATGGTATGTTTTGATAAATAAAGACACATTTTGCAGTGGAGATACTGAGAGTGTGGCAATATGTCCCCTTTGGCGTGTACCTTATTAATACTGTTAAATTCTCCCAGTTTCAGGTTCTGTCAGGCCTCATTGCACTGCAATGTATCTTTAATAACTAAACAGTGACAGTGTTTGGTTCTGAATTACCTGAGGTGGTGCAGAGGGTAGTAGAAATACATTGGGTCTGAACTAACAATCATCATGCTCTTATTACAGAGCTTGATAATTGTGATAGTCAACGTATACAGTTTTCTCCTCCATGGTACCACTAAGCTCTGGGGTAATTGGAGTGAAAAGAATACATACAGTTATTAATACCTTGAGCCCTGTCACTGGAGACCCTTGATTACTTGTACTAACAAATCTAAAATGTAAATTATAATTTAGAGCACAGCAGGCATTACATTATATTACATTACATTACATTACAGTCATTTAACAGACGCTTTTATCCAAAGCGACTTACAATAAGTGCATTCAACATAGGTAGTCAAGAGAACTACTAATCACCAGAAATCATAAGTGCTTCCCCCTCCACAGTGTAGCAATGTGACTGAAGTGACCAATCACAAAATTCCCCCAGCTAGGAAGGCACCAGCCAATCAGAAAAATCACTCTCAGGCAACCTGATGCAGTACATGAGTGTACTATAGGGGTTCCCAAGAGCACAGGAGAAAACACCAATTTCCATAATTACTATTCTTGTGAGGACTTTTGCTGAAACGTACACAGCATGAAGTATAGCCCAGGAGGCCATTGCAGCATTATTTTTGTGAGTATAGCTCACAAGTATAGCAAAACCAACACACACACACACACACACACACACAGTGTTTACAGTGTTAAACTATGCTGTTAGTGGTGCTGAACAGTGTTATGTGGAGAGGGGAAGCTTTCAATCAACACATTAGTAATCATTGTATCCATGAACACACACACACACACTCTCTCTCACACTCACAAACAATTGCATAATTGCATTGTCTTTTTACTCATACACTCATATATGCATTCACACACTCTTACACGTGCACACAAACACACATTCAATCCAGTTGATACACATGCAACAACACACACACTCACACAAGGTGGCTACATTAAAGCAGCGGTCCATCTGCCAGTGTTGTTAACAGACGTGGACATCTGTGATGCAATTTGCCCCCTGCTGAAGTTTATCCCCCCAACAGAGAAACAACAACCCTCATTTAACCTGCAACCAGAACAAACCATTCTGATGGAAAACATCAAAGTCAGGAATACATTTTTTTGGGCCAATGGGGGGGAGGGGCTTCTGGATTACCACCTGGAGGGCCTGCTGAAATATTTGAATCACCTATCTATTGATTGAACCGTTGACAGTAGCTGAACGGAAACTGGCAGGAAAAGGTTTAATAAATGAAATAAAAGTACCAATTAATTAAAGGACAAAAAGGTTATAAGGTGTTTCAGGGGGTAAAACAGTTGTTGGTGATGTCCCTTTCATTTCTGGGTCTATCTAGTTGTCTGTATTGTTCTTCTTCCAATCGTAGACGACATGATGTCACATTGAGATATTTCCAGTCTGATATCAGAAAATGTTTCACGGATCTGAAACATCAACGGTAACCGTTTTGGTGACCAATTTCTACAAATAAATTACTACACTTAATCACAAAATAGCTCCTGGGATGCTTTGAACACCACGGATTGATATCTAACAGTGTAAGAGTATCAGACGGTGGACTCATTCACACACCAACACGCCTGCCAGGAATTCTGCTAATGTCAGATCTTCCTCCTGCTCAGCTCCGGCTGTCGATGCCTGTCCGGCCCACTGGGGTGGGTTGGTCTGGGCCTGTTCAGATGCTGCTGAGTGGAGAAATACTGGAGAATCATATTCAAATGCCTTACAACCCGATGTCTCCATCTGGATCTGCTGGAAAATCTGATCACAGTATTCCTGTTGGCACTCGGGCGTTTCATCTCCCATCAGTAAGCCCTTTGAAATCTGTTATGACTGAGGAGCCGATTTCAAAGCTGGGCCCTCCGAGCTGCAGGAAGCCTTTCAGGCGATGGAGTCCTCTGTCGGAGAGCAGCCAGCTGATCAGCCAGTGGTCTTCAGATTCAGTCTCCCCAGCGCTGTCCACTTCAGATGTGCCTGGGAGGGGAATCAGAGCGCATCTCTAATGCAAGCCGTTTGGATATGAGTCGGATACGGGAATTACTGGTGGGCCACTTGTGGGCGAGATGTATCAGGGATTATCCTCCAGGTCTACAACAACAGAGTACATGGCAAGTAGAGACTGATAACATGGCAGGGATGCATCAGCAGAGAGAAACACACTGACGACACTCGACCTCATTGGTTTGGAACTCTACGTAATGGCTGTAGAAAAACTGATCTGCCAAATCTGAGCCGCCCCTTTAACATGCACATCAGTTTAAAGGTGCCCTCTTTCTGTTTTGTCTATACCACAAATAAAAACCCACCATATCCCTGATGCTGCAGCGGGGACGCCGAGGACCATCAGCAGCACTGAACTTCCCATAACCACAGTAAAGAACATCCTCATGTGCTTTGATATAGACAAAGACGCCAGGGAGGGGGAGGGGGGGACAGGAAGCAACAGGGTTTATGGGAAATGTAGTCTTGATTTTGAGAACCACTGGTGGGAGATAGAGGCCACCGGTTGTCTCCACCATGGACACACTGGTTTTCAATCATTTTACCACGGTATCAAATAATAAAAAAAAAAAAAGAATTTAAATTTAAAATGATGTATTGATTATTTATTAAAACAAACCTTTAAACTGATGTGAGTGTTTTTCATCCCAGGCTTTAAACTGTTAAAAGCAAAGTTTAGGTGTGCGTCATCATGTATTAAATCTTGTGTTGAGCGTAGCCGTGATGCCCGGAAGGATCTCAGCGGTGATGATGGATGGTGATGCATCAGACACAAGGTGCTGCAGAATCCCGTCAGCAGCGCTAATGTACCTATAATGACAGTGACGTGTCCTCAAGGGTACGATGGCTTTTACACAACTGTTACTAATGCACGAGTACTGACTGGAAAGTTTTCTCCAAAGTAATGTGCACACAGATAACTAGAAATATTGATAACTTGACTTTGCAATCAATAGCAGGTGGCTAGCAGTGCATTGTGGGATTGCTTGGCTGGAACTAGCCGGTGTATTAACTGTTCACCCCCAGTTATCTCCTGGGTCGTGGATTAGCCAGCGGCTAAACAGAGTAGATCAGACTGTTAGAGCTACAGCTCACTGACCTTTAGACACACACACACACACACACACACACACACACACACAGACACAGACACAGACACAGACACAGACACAGACACAGACACACACACACACACACACACAGAAAGACAGGCCAGCACACACACAGACCACAATGAATGGGTTTCAACTGTTAAACACACACGTTTGGTATCTATCAGTCTGCACTTTAGGAATGTTCACACACACACACACACACACACACACACACACACACACACTATCCATCACTGTGCTGTTTGGGCTTGTTCTGGATGGTAAAATGTCAAACTATAAATAGAGAGAGATGGGTGACAGGACAGAGCAGGAAAGACAATTACACTTCTCTCTCTCTCTCTCTCTCTCTCTCTCTCCCTCCATTGGATGAAGCTGCATCTGTCTGATTCATACTTCCTCTCTCTCTCCCTCTCTCCCTCCTGTCTCTCTCCCTCTCTCTCTCTCTCTCTCTTCCATCCAACTGTCAACCAGATTTTATGCAAACTTTTGAAACGCAGCAAAATAAAAAGTGAATTATGTGTTTAAATCGACTTCCTGAACGTCGAAAACAATCCATGAGAGAAATGGACATTCTGTCAGGAGCTGATTAGTATTGGTCCTGTAGTGTCAGATAGTGTTGGTCATGTTTCATGATTTCATCTGAAGGCCTCACCACCATGATGGAGACTTACACCACAGAGAGACAGCAGCTTTGACATTTCTGGTTTTACAGACATTTCGGAAAGTCACTTTTCAACAGTTTCACAATGAAATCGAACCTCATGCTGCTCATGTTGTTATATATAATGAGAATGTGCTTCCATCGCTATTCATCACATAATTCCTTTATTGACAAAACCGCTTCCAGCAAGAGTACAACTTTTTTATGATATTGGGAAACTTTATTGGATTTTGCCGTTCCCTTTCAGCTTTTCAAGTTCAGGATGTCACAATTCACATAGAAATACTTGAATGGAAACCCAGCTGCTTCCTCCATCACCGTCTGACCCTGCTGTCTTCCTCCTCTCTGTCTCCAAACAAAGCAGATTAATTTGATGCCACTCTCTCTTTTTCCATCCTTTCTCTGTCTTTTGTTGTTCTGTCATTCTCTCCCAAGAGAGATAATAACATAACTATATGGACCAGCACTTTATTTCTCTCAGTTTCTCCCCTGTTGTTTTGCTATGAAGATTTATTAAAAAAAGAAAAGTCTGCATCTCTCTCCCCTAAATCTTTGTCTCATTATTTTCTCATATTTTTATTCTGTCTCTTTCTCACTCAGTCTTTTTATGTAATCCATTTGAATTAATCTGATTAAAAAGGTACATGTCATTTGTACAGCTACTAAAAAAATACAACACACTAGTTATTTAAAAATGTACAAAATGTAAAATCATTCTTAATGTAAAAAAAGTAAAAAAAACAGACAAAATATACAATAATTGGAAATGTAAAAAAAAAACCTACTCTTAACAAACTAGTTAAAATAAAAGTAAATGTAAAAAATATATTTGAAACATATTCGGTCAATAACTTCATTGCATTGGGGCTGACTGCCTTGCTCAAGGGCACAATGGCTGCCGTGGGGGAAAGATGAGGTGGAAAACCAGGCAAGTGCAAGTCAGTCGTCACCGCTAGACTACCTTTCCATGGTGATTGAACCAGCAACCTCGGCTCCAGCCCTCCTCCTCCTGAACCAACCCAGCACCGTGGAGATGAAGGGAGTTGTCCCACATTTCAGCCGACAACCTGACAGCATCCAGCTGGCTGCTGAGGTGACACATGGATGACAATGTGCTGTCGCGCTCTGGGAATAGTCTGCTCCATGTTACCCCATTTTCCCCCTCGCTCTCTCTCACACTCTGGGTGTCAGAATGGCTTTTGTCGCCGACGTTGTAGTTGATGTTTTTTTTCCTTATGTAAGCGTTGACATGGACGGCGTTCCTCAGTGAATGTTAAGTAGCTTTTTATAAATACCAAAGATCAAACGGGTCGGCTAGCAAGCGCTTCCCACGCTGCAAGATAATTGTGGATGTGTTGATGTACAGTACGCACAGACGAGCGAAACCTTCTTCTCCCTCACCCTTACCCTCCCTCAATCCCTGTTCGCTGTTCTCCCTCGTGTTCACACAACCTGAAGTCCCTAGAGAGATTTAGAGGAGTGTGAGAATGAGCCTGCAGCTGTGTGTGTGTGTGTGTGTGTGTGTGTGTGTGTGTGTGTGTACCTCAGGGAAGTACCTGCCATACATTAGTGGAAGTCCCACCAGGCCAGAGTGCAGCTCGTTCCCATCAATTACACCAGAGACACTCAATATATACACAATCATGGGGTTGACATTAGGAACAACAGTGGTAGTGAAGTGTGTATGAGGGTGCATGAGGGTACACAACGGCACATGAGGGTACACGAGGGAACATGAGGGTACACGAGGGTGTATGAGGGTACACAAGGGTACATGAGGGTACACAAGGGTGTATGAAGGTACACGAGGGTACACGAGGGTGTATGAGGGTACACGAGGGTACATGAGGGTACACGAGGGTGTATGAGGGTACACAATGGCACATGAGGGTGTATGAGGATACATGAGGGTGTATAAGGGTACATGAGGGTACATGAGGGTACATGAGGGCGTATGAGGATGCATGAGGGTGTATGAGGGCACATGAGGGAACATGAGGATATATGAGGGAACATGAGGATATATGAGGGCACATGAGGGCACATGAGGGTACACGAGGTGTATAAGGGTACATGAGGGCACATGAGGGTGTATGAGGACACATGAGGGTGCATGAGGGCACATGAGGATATATGAGGGTACATGAGGGTGTAAGGTGGGGGTTTTCTGATGCAGTTTGAGTTCCTGTAGGTGGCGCTCTTTTCTTTGTCTGTTCAGCCATGGTGGCTATCGCTGCTCATGCTAACTACCCAGTTCTTCTTCTGTTGATTCAAAACAAACAGGAAATGTAAAACGCATCACTTCCTGTGCGACAGCAAATGCAAAAGCTTTCATGAATTGGCTATAGGTTGGATCATTATCGTTATATGACACATAATATATATATATTTATATTTATATTTATTTCATATTTAATTTATATTTATCTATCGGAAAATCTGGATTATTACTTCAACGGAGAAGAGACACCGGGTTGCTCACCAGTATTATCTTTAGTGTTAGCATTCCCTGAAGGTGACAGTTTGTTGCTCGTATCTGAGAGAAACACAAAATAAAATAACTGTTTTAAAGACCCTGAGAGTTTAAAAGATTAAGATTAATAAATCCTGGACACCCTGCTGTCTCAGTGGGTTCATACTGCATGATAACAGGTTGCAGGTTTCCTCCATAACCATCCTTCCTATCTCTCTCCTCTGGAAAATGTCAAATCTCTGAGACCACGAGTCTGCAGAGAGTTGGTTTTTCAGGAAAGCACAAATGCCATAAATAATCTTTAGAAGTGGCACTTCTGTTCTGATCCATCAATAATTCTCTATCTAATCTTTGATTTGATGAGTTGTTCTCTCTCTCTAAATAAATTTAGTAGTTCCTCAAGGTGTCGACACCGTGGTTGGCTGGTCCCTGAGAGAGAGAAAACAAATAAACTGTTTTAAAGTCCGTGAAATTAAGAGGTTTAATAAGCCTCGGGCGTCTCAGCAGGCGAAGGCTCAATCTGCCTGATAAGATTCATGTCGCCTCCCTTCTATCTCTCTCGTCTTTCTTGTCTCTGCAGCATACCGTTAAATAAAGACTATTTTCCGTGGCAGTTCTGCTTCGACAGACTGACAACAGGTTGTTCTCTGGTAATATTTCATAGCAGTTAGCCGTCACTTAAGCTGTCGATGCTGCAGTTTGCTGAGAGAGAGAGAAAATAAAAGCCCTATCTTGAAGCCCCAAGCAGACCGAGGCTCCTACCGTACTCCTGACACTGCAGTTTTGGTATACGTCTGAGAACACGTATACATATCAGCCCTCATCCTCCTTTTATCAGCTTCCTGTCACTGCACAACTTATACAGGTGAATGAAGCAGAAATGTCATAGAAAATACACATTGAAACCCTGCAGTCTGGGGTCACAGCAGACCGAGGCTCATACCAGGTTTTACTTCCATCAGTATCTTGAAACAAGGCGTCTCACTGCGCCACTATCAAGAAAATGACACTTTGAAATTGTCTTGCGAAACAAGTGAATATTTCTCACCCCGCTGGCAGATTATTCACTTTGTTCTGAGAAAAATAAGATCTTAAAGAGGCAATAATTAAGATTTCTACTGTCCCATAGCACAAACTGAAACTGGTACGTCTTCACTAGACATCTCTGTGGGATGTCTGCTCTATTTGTACTTTGAAAAGGTAAAAAGGTGAACATATGTTGTGGTTCTTACAGGCCACCGTAGGGTTGAGATGGGTGGAGGGTGTAGCAGGAGATAATCCTGGATATCTTTTTCAGTGCATTTCTTACTTGTCATCCATCACTCCTCTTTTCTGTCTTTCCTGCTGCTCTATCTAATAAAGCAGAATCTACTGTGTGACTGTAACAGAGACAGAAAACAGCTTGTTCTTTACTAATAGAGTTAGCAGCCCCTAGAGCTGCTGCTGCCACAGTCTGCTGGTTCCTGAGAGACAGAAAATAAAAGAGCGTTTTTCAAGACCCTGAAATTAGGAAGATTAAGAAACCTCAGGGGAGGCTGGTGCCATGTGCTCCTGACGACACGGGTTTGAGTCTGCCTGATAGCTCTGGCACAGATTTTGAAATAAAGACGATTTTTTTGTGCAGCAGTTGGACTTCAACAGAGCAGACTGTTCTCCGGTTTATTTTTTTTAAAGGTTTTGAATGTTAGTGCCACTGTTTACCGCTCCCAGAGAGAGACGGAAAATAGCAGCACTGCTTCCACGTTCCTGAGACTAGAAAGCATTCAGACTCTGTACTGTAGAAAAGAGCTGAAATCCTCATCGCCGCCCAGGCAGGACTCCAAAACTCTCAGGAGGCGAAGCAGAAGGCATCGGAGAATATATTTGAAGCAAATGAGCAGTGAGGAAACGACTCCCAGACGAGATATCCTTCTCTTGTGACTCGTCATCATCCCACCCAAAACTTTTCAAGCCCCCGTTAAAGATGGTTTATCTCAGAAAGTGATGCAAGATTATTTCTGGTAGTCGATGAGGTTTCACCTTTGGAGCCTCAGGAGAATAAAACCAGGAGCTGTGGCTGGTTCCTTTACAGTCTAGCTATTTAACTGTTTTTTTTTGTATTTTTTATTTAGCTGAAGAAGTGAATCAGGAATATGCCAACTTTTTGAGAGAAAAAAGTGATTGTGGAAAGGAGATAAAGCGTTAAGAGGCTTCATCACAACTCCAATGGGGAAATTAACAAAGAAACAAATGTAAAGTCTCAGGCACCCCAGATTTATAGATTGATATAAATTTGGTCTCAGATGTTTGTTTTTTGTTTTCTGCATTAGTGTTTTATATTACTGCACTTTAATATTTTGAAACTTTTCACTTCATAATCTTAGAAAGCATCTTCACTTTGCAGAGTTTTTGCGCCTAAGACTTTTGCACAGTACTGTATGTAATCAAGCACTAGCATGAAATAGTGGACACACAGGTGAGACTGTGAATAGTTTTGTCAATACATGGTGAGTTTGTCTGTGATTTCACTTCAGCTTGTCATGTCACATCTTTTATTGGGGATTAATACAGTAATACATTAATACATGAATTAATCCATTAATACAGACACACTGCTGTCCACCTTCTCATCACACGATAACTTCATCAAACACATTCACACAGAAGGTTTGTTCCCTCAAGAATGGAGATGCACCCAGGGCTGTATTTACTAAGAGATTTAATGGGCGCCACTTTGTCCAGGCTAGCGTCTGATTTAGACCTCACACGTGAGACCAATTAGACGCAATTAGAAAATCTGAGGTGCAACCAGACTCCCACCCAGCAGACTGACTGATCTCCCCTCTGTAATGGGGCCGGAGGCCTGCAGATGAAGGGGCCACCATCGATGACTCCTCTTGGTCCAGGGCTCCAGTTTGTTTTCTATTTCATCAAGCAGTGAAGATATAATACGACTCGGCAATCTTTAACTCATTTCACTCTCATCCTCTGACATTTGAAGCTGAGTGATTCTCAAATGGAGCTCGCTCTTTCTGTCATTTAGTTCTCATTATTCCTCATTTTCTCTCTCCGCCTGTTGTGCTGTTGAACAAATAACACAGCAGCTTTTCTCTTTTGGCTTCCTCAGGGTGAGGAGCTAAGACGTGTCTCCACTGGGCGTTAAACACCGTGTACAATTATACGTGTTTTGGTTTAGTAAATCGATGGTAATGATCCATTTCAATAATCTCCTCTGTTTTTGCACCGCACCGTTGCCTCTCCTCAAAATGCACACTAATTGGGTCAAACACGCTAAAAGTCTCTCCTGCAAGATGCTCAACACATCAGAGTCAGCAGCTTTTATGCATGCAACCGCATCAGCACCACTGCAAACACAGTAAATACGTCCAACAAGGATAACAAGGATAACAAGGATATCAGGTTGTGGCCAAAGATTCAGATATTTGGGAAAGAAATACTAGAAAATACTAATAAAAAATAAGGACATACCCTGAACACCTCATAAGGAAGGAGCATGAGCTTACTGCAGGCAAGGAGAGTTATTACACTAAAACAACCAAAGCTGAAAACCTGGGTTCAAGAGATGGTATTCTAGCTGAGCTGTAGAAAAACTAACCTATACTGTGATCAGAAAACAATACAACACTGGGAGATGAGCAGACTGAGAGGAGGATTTTTTCTTTTCTGTTCCTTATCCAGACACCTTGAATGCAGCGTTTTGTAACTGTGAAAACGTGCCCTTTTGATTGCATGTTAAAATATGTTTGAATGTAATGTTTTGATCATTTTCTCTGGATTACATGTTTTTTCCCACTAGTGTGGAGGCAGAAGGGCGGGAGGGCTAAGAACTACTACCGCAGACCTCTTAAATGCCATCGGTTACGAGCATTTTCATGTAATTTGGTTGTCAATGCAGAGAAATAGACGAGACGGCAGCGAGCTGTGGATGAAAATGAAATACTGTGGCAAAGAAACAAATGGACTGTTGACCTGAGAAGTGAGTGAGATTTAATTGGCCTCCATGGCTTTTCTCTCAGAGAGCAACGGGGGGAGAGCAGCAGCCGGGAAGGGAGAGGAGAGTCGGGTGATGTGGTGAGAGTCGAGACGAGGAAACAGCGGCGAACGCAAAAAGGTACGGGGTCTGGAAGTTTAGCGTTATGAGCTCCATGTGGCTTTACATTGTTGAGTCCTATTACGGTTCTGCACTAGAAAGTTAGTTGTTTACTGCGTGACAGTGCTTCTTGTCATGGGCGTCGCAGGGGACCGAGCCATATGTCAGGGATCAGTTGAGCGGAGGCAACAGGGACGACGCTGCAGTCGAGCCGGATAATTCAAACAACACCACCTGCACTCCCTCGCACAAAGTCCACAGTTCAGCAGAATGGAGCTGATTGTGTGTTTACCTTTCAAGAAAAGTTTGAAATATCCCCCCGGCTGCACTACAGCGCCTCTTTAAAAGGGGTTTTATGCTTCCGATGTGCCAACGTCTAATTGAAAAATAAGTCATCGTTTGGCAGAAAGTCAGACCTGCATCTGTCAGTGCAGACATTAGAAAACTGGAAGAAGGCAATTAAGTTTTCAGCTCAAGAAGAAAACGCCGTCGCCTTACAACTTCAAGAGACTAGCGGCAACATGTCCCAACGTCTCCAAGACAAAGATAACGCAGTCCTTCAGAAGCACGATTACACTTGTCCTCAGATCCAATCACTCAGATTAACAGTTATTGATGGAACAGAACAAAGAAGAGTCAGTCTCAATGTATCTGCCTATGAGACGCTAAAACTACATTTCACTTGTTCATCCTTTTTTCCAAACTAATGTGAATGAGTTCAGTCAGAGGCTTGGTGTCTTTGTGTCATCAATTTATCTTCATCCTTGCAAAGATCCTGTAATGTTGCATTTACAACTCTATATGTTAGCATGGCTAGCTCACAGCTACTACAATACAGTAAGACCAGTAGCTTAAAATGTCAACATCAAGTTATTGCAACGAGCCATCTAATATATTTTTGTCTTGCTTGCTCATGCTTGATTTGACTTACTGAGCTTGGCTGGTGATGCTACGCTACGCTAGCTAGCTGCCACAGATGGCGGTCATATTTGGAAACACACAATGTGATCAGTATTGCATCACTTCCTGTGTTTAGCAGTGAGCTGATTGTTGTTACATAACCACATAATGACCCTTATAAAACTGGGGTTGGCTGGATGAGCATGAAGAGGACACGCTGCTTCATCACACCCAGAGGAGCCGTGGCCGCTCTGCCAGCCTGGCTCAGTGTTTCTGATACAATCCACCACAAGTGGTATTTCACAATTTGATGAAATGCCCATCTCAGAGGCGGAGTGGTTTTCAGTCACGCCTGTTAGCGAGGCTGCCCGCCGTCCGCCGTGATGAAATTACACGCATCCATTACGGAGGTGGAACCGAAGCTCCTGAACACCGCGGTGCTCGGGAGGGAAACAACGGCTAAAAGCCTGTGGCGAGATTTCACAGTTTATATGAACGCTCATAAAGTATCCTCTAATGACGAAAATGCATGTGTATGTCGTTCCAGCTACCAACGCTTCATCAACTGTCATCAGCTGTCACTTTATTTCTTTGTCAACGAGGCTTTCAGTTTTCCTTTTTGCCTTCCCTTTATCCATTAGGAACGAAATCTTGTTTACAACATGATTGTAATGCTTGGCTTGTGTTTCAGTTTCAACTTGAATAGCAATAAATGTGTGCTAAAATAAGATTTGTCATCAACTGCCTTTTATTTCATGAGTTGAACCAATAAGTCCGACCCCCCATGGAGCACCAGGGTGGTTTCACATGGTGCTGGACATGGTCGCCTCACAGCCTGGCGGTCTGCTAGTGCTGCTGTTTCAGAGTCAGGCGGGACTGAGAGGAGGAAGACTTTCTCTTTTCTTTCTCAGCTCTCAAGTTCAGAATAAATGTCAGGGAGACGTTGCACCACTATCAGCACTTACCCAGACATCTTGAATGTTTATCATTTGACGCCGTTTCACACTTCAAGTGGCGACTTTAACACGCCAGCAGGACAACTGGCCATTGATTTTCTCCACCGTGATGGTGCTGTATCTCCTTTTCCTTATGAAGACATTGTTTCATACGCTGCTACAGTCTGTTCAGTACAACCTACTTGGAGACCAAGTAGTTTTATTTGCAGACAGGGGAGTGACTGGCTGCATTGAACAGCCGTTGGACTAGACGTGCTGAGGGGGGTTGACGCGCCACTTAACGCTTTTGGTGAGCGTTCAGCGATTGAAAACAACTGGTTTGTTTGTGTGTGTGCACATCTGATGCTTTCAATTGATTCCATTGTAAATGAAGAATAAAAACCCTAGTCTGGTGGTTCAGATGACCATGTTGAGACAGGACTGCTCTTTCAGATCTAAGGTAGGTAAGGTAGTAAGAGGTAATAATTCCCCCCATGCATGTTGGAATAGGATCCATTCATACTGTTGATGATGTTTTAATTTGAGTTGTATTCATTAATCTTAAACTAAATTGGATTGAAACACAAGGGGAGATAAAACTGACAGGAAGAGAAGAAGAAGTCAACTGGAGTCTGGGTGGATCCTGTTTTAAAGGCTGAGTGTCACTAAGCAGCGACAGAACGAGGATCTGGATCCCAGCAGGAGGTAAACCTTGTAACCTCAGTTCACACAGCCAGGCAGAAAACTGGTTAACACTGAGGAGACACTGCCAAGCACACACACACACACACACACACACACACACACACACACGCACACACACACACGCACGCACGCACGCACACACACGCACACACGCACACACACACACACACGCTCCTGTCAAGAAACGATACACTAGCCTATATGTAACAAAGCACACACACAAACACACACACAGTCTCCTGTCATGAAGATACACTAGTCTATATGTATGAAAATACACACACACACACACACACACACTCTCTTGTCAAGGGTTGATATACTATATGCATGAACACACACACATGTGCACACGACTGCACACACTTTCTCTCCTGTTCTGGATAGGTTCACACATGAACACACACACAAACATACTCATGATTGAATGCACACACACACACACACACACACACACACACACACGCACACACAGTAAACAGCCATTAAGGTCAGGGGTATGTTGCAGTAAATATACTGTACTGAGTGTGTGTGGATGCACCTTCACAGAAATCCACCCTGACCTGACCGCATCATATACGCATGAAGGAGGAAGAGAGAGAGTGTGTGTGTGTGTGTGTGTGTGTGTGTGTGTGTGTGTGTTTCTGTACATTGACCTTCTAAAATATGAGACACGTCATCCATCTGAGGCTGTTGCTGCTGGATACTGGATCTATTCCCAGTCCTCCATGCATCCATGCAGTGCCACTGGAACAAATGAAGACCTGTAAAACCTTGTATCTCCATGAGTGTTCCTTATCATTTTAACGTTTGATGCAGCTGATCCAGATTCAGCAGATAGGGCGGGGACAGTTTGACAGGACGCATCAAACCTGTGGTCTTTAGGGCTGCAGGACATTGTCGCTCCTGAAACTCAATTCAAAACACATCAGTCAGATAAAAAAACTGTTTTAAAGCTGCACTTGACAATTTAGCACAAGTGGAAGATAACTGATTTTCTGAATGTTTGGAGGACTTCATTACCCAGAAATCATGAACCCTGACTCAGTAGACTAAATGAATGTGTTGAGGTGGTGAAGAGCTTCCGATTTGTTGCTTCCTGTCGAGAAGATTTCCCGCAAGTGTCCAAACATCTGAATGTAGAGTGAATCTGCGTTGTGGGGACACAAGTTATTGTTACATGAAAAAAGTTGTAAACCTTCACAGTTACACAACAGATAGAAAACGATTTGGATTGGAAACGAGGCTGTTTTTCTTAAATCATGAAGAGCTTTCTTTCCATCTGGAGGAACACGGTCGCTTTCAGCAGCCATCTATTATTTACCACCATGGTACAATGTGTGCCAACAGAGATCTAAAAGTGGGACCTGATGAAAAATGAAAACAGAAAATCCATTCCATGACAAGTTGGCCTCACACGGCACACTGCTCTCTACATCCAGGCTTTAATACATTGATACAGTGGGAGCTATGGTAGTTATGGTAGTTATGGTAGGTATGGTAGTTATGGTAGGAGCCCCCTTACTTCCAGTGGTGGAAAGAATGCTAGTCAAGGATTTCCAATAGAGGATCAATAAAGTATCTATCTAGTTCAGTCAGATCTTAGTAACATTTTACTTGAAGTCTATTGTGATGGACTACAAGCAGGTTATCATTCCATTAGAAGCATAGATGAACTTTTATTTTGATATAATCATCAATCAGAAAATTAAATTTGATATGAGTGAAGCCTCATAATGCCTTATGAGCACCACTTGTAAATGTACAGTTCCTATAATTTAAGGTAATAATTCAGATTTCATCTTCAAGTCATAATAAGAATGAAGTTGTTGTCCACAGCAGGGGAGGAAACGCCTCTAATCCAGCTTCCTCTCCAAACCCGTGTTGATGTCTCTCAGTATCTTCATCGATGTCTGTTCAGTCTGAACATCGGTCCTGCAGCAGATCAGGACATGTTCGTACCCGCCAGCTCAGCATCTGCTGCAACAAACAGCAGGAGATCCTTAAGGAGCAGATAAAACTATGAATCCCCTCAGCAGGCGGACCGGCGGCACCCTGCATCGCTGCCAAGCAACTTGATGATGTTCAGCTACTGAGCTACTGGAGCGTCTCACCTCCAGGCAATGCAAGCAAAAGGGCTTAAACTGTCTATTAATGGTCATTCAGAAACCCTGCTATTTGAAGACAGGGTGTGGGATTGGTCAGTTTCATTTAAGTCATTATTTGTTTAAAACTTGTTCAACAACTAACCCTAAAAACATAATTGAATTGTATCCATTGTTTTTTTAAAGCTAACACATTGCCAACACTTTTCACTGGTTCAGGCTGGGCACTCGGTTGTTTTCTTAACATAGAATGCTCAGTGTTTCTTACCCAGAATGCACTGGGATGAATTTAGCATTCATAGGCTCTAACGAATCACCTGCCCACTGGGGACAGTAGTCACATTCATGCATGGTGTTCAGCTAATTATTGGGCTTTTTTTTTTTTGCTGCTCAATTTCAATTTCAAAGGGATTTTATTCACTTTCAAGGACATTTGTGCCCTGAGTGTGAGGAAAATATTGATTATATGAAATATCTATGCATTATTAAGCAGTAAGTGTTTATGTATGTAGTGTGTGCAGGCCTCAGAATGAACAATAGAATTGCTGTGTGAGTTGATTTGAACCTGAGAGGAACTGGCTGAAGTAGTCTGTTTATCATTAGAGAGACATGTCAGGAAACAGCCAGGGAAAGGAGTACCTGCTGAGAACTGGGTTGACATGGTTCATGCAACATGTTGATGCCTTTTCTCCGGAAGTTTCCATTAAATTGATTCATCACATTTCAAGACCCTGACTTGGTTATTTTCTCTCAGCAGTGTAATAGAGGATTCCCACGACAGGAGACCCTGTTATTTCTCCACCTGTTGTGTCTGGATACGATATAGGACCTTAAGAGTAGCAGCATCCCATTTGTCTAAAGTTGTCATACAATTACACCTGCTGCTGCACCGACGGATTTCAAGGGGATGATGTGTGTGGCACTAAAACATACTCGACTCTCGGCGCCGCCGGGAACAAGCACCAGCGCGTCCTTTACTTTGAAAAAACATGAAAAAGAAGTCAGCGCTAAAGAAAGGTCCCCGGTGGACAGGCAGTATCTGGGGTGTCTACTGAGGACAGCAGCAGCTTAACGCTTTGGTAATAAAAAGCTTTTGAACAGAAAGTTTCCTTCTTGAATCCCCGGGCCTGCTGGGAAATATCATCTCTGGCGACCTTATCTCCTTTGGCATTGGCTCAGCTTCAGTGTGCAGACAGTACAGAGCAGTGCTTTATCATCTGCAGAGTTCCTCCCACTGACTGTCGGGTTCAACTTGATCCACAGAGCCTGCATGCTGGTGTTTCACCTGGGAGCTGCCCAGTACCACTAGGCGTCTCCACTGGGGCAGTTTGGGGGTTCAGTGCCTTGCTCAATGGCACCTCGGTGGTAGTTGTCGAAGGGGGGGGGGGAACTACACATTTATAATGTGTAGTTCATTTGTCTTTTCTTTTTAGTTGCACATCAGACTGTGACTGGGAGTTTGGAGGGCAGTGTGATTGGTAGAGTCCAGCTGTAACTGTATTCATACATGGATGGATGACAGGCTTGACCATCTCTCACTCTCAGTTCTGCTTTCTCAGCCTTTTCAACTCCCCACCATGTCAGGATGAAACACTTTAACCCTGAAACCGGGGGAACAAAGCTCATAACCCCAAAAATACTCATTTGAAAAAATCAGGGCACTCAAGAAAAAAGCAAAAAAAAAAGCTTTGAAAATGAAAATGCTGTGCAGCGCTGTAGTCTCTGGTGAGCCCAGCTCCTCTGGTACTGGTTTAGACTGCACCTGAAATAGCTCCGTCTGAACTTTATGCTGACTGACTGGTTTTGTCACCTGAAAATACTTTGCTGGTACTCCTCTTGGGAAAAGAGAGGGGAGGGAGTGGGGGAGGGGAAAGGAGAGAGGGGAGGTGGGGAAAGCAGGGAGGTGAAGGAAAGGTGAGTGGACAGGAAGAGGAGAACTGAAGAGGAGGAGGATGGAAAATGAAAAAGATGCAAAAAGAGGGATGAAGGACAGAAGAGTGATTTAAAGGTGCTATCATTTTAACATCAATAAATAATGATCGCTTTCATTTAGAGACATTAGTATAAATACCGTAAACCAACCAGACCACCTCTACCAGCCTGTCAGCCTCTACCAGCCTCTACCAGCCTCTACCAGCCTCTACTAGCCTGTCAGCCTCTACCAACCTCTACCAGCCTGTCAGCCTCTACCAGCCTCTACCAGCCTCTACCAGCCTCTACTCTCATTCTACATTGTGTCCACTGGGTCGATTTGGAGGGAAATCTGCTGGATTGCTTTACGGCACCAAACAGGAAGAGGGCGCTGTTCTTCCAGCGCTAACGGAGCTAAAGATAAAGAGTTTCTGGAGACGGCAGATGGAGGAAGGAGAGAAAGGAAGATGGAGAAATCACTTCAACATGTTGATCCTCATGAAATAAAAGTTATCACAATTAATTTAACGATAGCCCTGTTAATAAAAGTAACGAGAGAAAAGCCAAGAGGAGCGAAGTCAACATAAGAGGGTGCAAGGAGACGGGAGGAGGAGGAGGAAGGAGGAAGACGAAGAGACTGGAGAGACGAGCATGTGTCAGCTTTCCACCAACCACGCGGGAGCAGGAAACAAGGCCATCATCTGTGCAGTGAAGTGACAGCTGGGGGATGTTTGGCTGCACTTCCAACACTTTAACTGTCTGGTTCCACTAAAATAGAGCGACTGTCTAAAGCACCACAGCCCACTGCTGAGAGGAGGATAAAGAGCTTTCCTGAAAGCAACGCCAAGAAACGGTAGTGGCACTTAAGACACTGTTCTGTTGTACCACATACTGCCTGGCGCTCGTTTCTTTACCTGGCACCTCGCTGTTGGACATGACACAGGGACAAAGACCTGCTCAAAGTTGTTCAGAAAGGCTGTACAGACATTTAGACAATAAAACGTCACTTGAAATTTATCCCTCACTAATTCAAATATATAAGATAGATACAGAAGATTCAATCCTGAACGTTGTTTCATACGAGTACGTGCCACTTTTGTCAAATTGAGGAGAGGATTTTGGAGGATTTTGGACTTTGTGGCTCTGAACATTGCACACCTTACTATTGGTTGCTTGTTGTTTGACCAATATGGTGTTTTATGGCTTTCGACAGCCAGTATTTTCGACATGCCAGTATTTTTTGCGCCAATATTCAATATCTTCAAATTTGACCATTTTCATGCGATAAATTCCAGAAAAAGTCCAAGTATGCACTGTTTCCCCGGAATAACAGCAGGGGGAAAAGCCATCATGGGAAAATAAAACTCTCCAATGAGTAATGATAACGTTCATGAACATATTTTTGTGTGGAATCTAATCAAAGTGTTTCATTAGGATCAGTTCAGGTTCAGGGGTTCCCATAGACCACCGGTGTAGTATTGCTCAGTTCAACGATAAACATGTAATCAAATAAATCGCATCATGTCCGTCATGTCGGAAGTGGATATAAAAACCTGATTTATCTGAACAACAGCATGAGTGTTAATGCCTCGGCTCACGGTTAAGGCAGTAAAGTTAAGCTTGCAGGCAATTCAAATCCACAAAAAGGAGGGGGGGTGAGGCAGGATCAGAGCTCCACGGGGACACCATCACACCTTGTGCATTTTAAAACCCTCAGCTGTACACTCTGTACACCAGATGCTCTTCCTGTGTGGGATCAACTAACAGCATCATGCTACTTTGTTTTTCACCTTTTTACTTTATTTGAAGAATTTCATTCTAAAATGAACAAAAAACATCCGGCACTGTAAAAAGGATTTTGCAAAAACTCACAATTAAATATAAATTAAGTTATTAGGTATCTTGAATGCTTCACTGACAAACTACCAACATTATATGAATCTGTGGGCTGTAAATATTGAGTAATAGACATTTCTTTTCCACAAAATGGAGATATGATACGTTTTTTTCATTTGGACATTTTAACCTCCAGTTTTTTAAACGATGGTAAGAGCCTGAAATGATTCTCATGCCTCTAGCAATGTGTTTTAATGAGCCTGGATCCCAAGGAAAAGTGGAGTTGAATTTACGCACTGTTAAAACTCAGCGATTGATGATGGTTCTCGTTGCATTTCTGGTCCATTTGGTTGTTTTCTGGTGTATTTTTCTTCTTCTCGTGTAGAACTGGCCAAACGTAGATGCATATTTACAGCAGCTACAATGGAGTTTGATGGCAGAAAAAAAAATCCAGCTATCTAAAACATCAACGGTAAACGTCAGATTTTGGTGTCAGTGTCATGAGGAAGGCTGCCATCCCTCCTGACCCACCTGCCGCCTCAAGTTCCTCTTCCTCTCTCTCCCTTTCTCTCTCTCCATCCACCTCCCAGTCCCTCTAGTCTCCTCTCTGTTCTGTGTTTCAGGTCCTGTCGTACCAGTCATGCCCACCAGGTTTCCCAGTGTGTTCTGCCACTACTCACCTGTTCCCCATCTGCAATCCATCAACCTGGCTCCTCCCCTCATCAGCTGCACTCCATTTCCCATCAGTCCCTAGCAGTGTATATATACCAGCCTGTCCTTCAGTCGTGTTTGCCAGGTTGTCTAATGTCTTGCTTAGCTTTCACGTGGTCCATGTCTTGGTCTACCGGTTACCCTGACCCCTGCCGTGCCTGATCCTTGTCTAGTTTGGTTGCCTGTATTGCTTGCTTTACACCACAGTAAAGTATGGGACTTACACACCATCTGCATCTGGGTCACCCTTACTTGCCCGTTACAGTCAGACCCTCAGTTCAACAATCAATTTCTCCATGAACAGTAGCCAAGATAGACCAGAATGCAATACTGCCACAAGACATGTTGTGTTTCGAATCACTTTTTCTTGACTTGATAAACTCTCGCTCCTCCATTGCTCTGTCCACCTATACATATTACCCACAGGTGAATTCAACAAGCTTAGACACGTTCTCGAAAGTCATTCTGCCAAACGTGGGAAACCACCAACTGAAGAAGTAGACGAGGTTGTGGGGGATAGAGGGTACAACAATTCATCACAAACTAAACTGTAAGAGTCTCCAAGGGTGGATTTGTCCTTCATGAGGAGGATGAAAAAGACAAGGATGAGGGAAGGGGTTGGAGGGAGATATGCTATGGTGAGGGCACCAGTAGTGGCAGGGTGAGTGGTTTGATTCCCACTGGGCCATCTGTCTCATAGACGTACATTCATTTAACATATGAGAATCCGTGACCACTGCATCGTTCCATTGTAGATAAATTGTGTTGTCTATCCACACGTCAACTACAGCGGGAATGTTTTGCTTTTCTCTGAAGATTTTGTGATGAATAAACATTTTGTCAATCAAAAAAGTCTATGTTGTAATACTGCAATTGATAACCTGATCGGTTTCATCAATACATTTTGAGCGTAGTTTGCAGTAAAATGTGTTCATTGTGGATGAAGTGCGATCCCTCTATTTAGGTCCATATTGGTTGTAGCAGCTAACCTTTACTTTGAAATACAAATGCACACCATTAAATCTGGAGCTACAAAGTGTTAATGGAACAAAATGGTCTCAAAGTCGAGTGGCGATCCATTCACTATTGATTGGTCACAGTTTATTCTCCCTATAGAACCTGTTCTGCTGACTGCGGTGTGAATCTGATATATTGACTGCAGCTAATGGCGGTGGTGAGATGTTCTTCAAGAGTGCTACTTCCTGTATCCCCTAGCATAATTGTCTCTTTCCATCTGGTGAAGGAAAGCGAGGCGTTATTTTAGTGTTGAAGCAGTGCTACCTGAGGAAAGTCAAAACATCCTGATCCCGGTAAAAAAAAAAAAAAAGGACAGCAACATCAAATCCTGTGTTGGTAAAAGAAATGCGGTTGCTGCTTCCTAATCCGCTCCATATTGATCGGTCAGAGTCTTTATTCCCCTGTAGGTCCTGCTGACTGTAGTGTTGATAAGGGTTGAGAGTGAATCCGTGAAATATCGACCTCAGGTGACTCCCTGCGACGCGACTGACAGACCGGTCCTCCAGTCGGGCGGGGCTTCACCGGCAGCATCGATTCCTATTGGCTCGTAATGGGCCCCAGAGGAGGCTTTCCACTGAGTGATTATTGGTCCTTTGGGGATCCAGTATATCACCGCCGCATGATCAAACCTCCGATTAAAGGATCAGAGTGGCTGCAGCCCATAATCATCGGGCCATTATCGCCACGGCAACTCATGTCCCAGTGGAGGTGAGTGGCACTATGGGGTCTTTTGGCCTGAAAGGAAATAAACAGATAACTAAGTTTTGTTCCCACATGAGGAAAATATCCACCATTTGAAAGTGACACCAACTCAACACCATGACTAACACCACAGACAAACACATACTGACGCATTTTACAGTCGAGGATTGAAGGGAACTTCAGTCCACGGTTGACGAAATGATACCTCTTCATTTTAGAGAAGAGGTATTAGTGGCATCGTGAACTTCAGGCAATAACTTTTTCCGTTGCATGTGGGGAATACGTCTCTCCATGTTGGCTTAATGCCGAGGCGTTAAGCAACAGAAGTCACTTTCTGAAATGTCACAGATAATTTGAGACACTCATCACGGACGGCTGAAGACGACCTCCATGTTCAATTAGCGACTTCGTCTCTCCGCCACTTGTTGGAGAGATAACCTTTTTGGCTAGCGCGTCGGTGCAGCCACGCAACATAAATTATGTTTTCTCTGTTACGCATTTTCTTTCACCTCACAGGAAAAAAGAGGTTTTAATGATTTAACTGTGAAGAGGACAGCGGCACGCATGTCTCCGGTGACGATGGTGGAGCTGGGAGTTGTTGATGTGTTGATTCTTCACTGACAGATAGAGACCGAGAGATGGTCTGTGCTGTGGTCGCTGTTATAGACAAAGACCTCGTTTCCACCTGATATTAAAGTATTATATAACATTTTTATATACTCCAGTTTATCAGGTCTACATGAACCTTTGATACCCTTTGATTGAGTCTCCCTGTTGGCATTAATAAACCAGTTCAGAGGATATTCCACAGATGAAAGAGTCTGAACAGGTTCAGCCACCAGCGACCCTCTTTGACTGAGTAATAGTAGGTCACCTCTAGTACAGGGGAAAGGAATGATGCTCCCAGTGGTCCTGCCAGGCTTTTTTGTTGACCTCAAAATGTACCCAGAATGCTGTGCGAATCGAAGTTTGGCAGCAAACACCAAAAGGTGAGAGCATTCACCTGTTTAAATGTTAACTGGGTTTCTCTTTAGTTTCTCATGAGTTAACCAGGTTATTCTCATCCAGGTAGGTTAGCATTACTCAGGTAACCAGGCTAAGGTGTTCCCTGTGCAGGCAACCAATGACAGAGAACGACAAAGAGAGAGAGAGAGAGAGAGAGTCAAAGAAGAGAGAGGAAGTGTACTAATACCAATTTTAGGCACTGTGTGATGTGATGGGGGAGAGAGCGTCAGCGCCAGGTAGCTAACAACATGATAAGTGTTCTCTGCTGCCTGAGAGCCAGTTAGTCGGGGTGGAGGACCGCAGGACCGTCATTTAGTCAGAAACTCTCACTTATTAATCCGTCCCTTCACCGGCTCGCCGAGGAAAAAATCCTCTGATTTCACTCCCACACATGCAAAATGAGTCACCGGGCCTTTCCCTCACGCACAGCGAAGCCTGGTAGCGCTAGGTTAGCTCAGGTTAAAAATACAGAGACAGGCCTCGGGGCGAGAAGAAGGAAAGAATGACAGTATTAGTGCATAATATATAGTGAGCCTCTAAAGCGCTCAACATGCACTAACAGGTTTATTCCTTAATGGGCATTAACAATTCATATGCTTCAAATTTAATAAAAAGAGGGGAAGTGCTATTGTGTGAATTGTATATATGCTTTGAAATGAAGTAGAATGTGGGATTGGCTAAATGCTGCCTGTGTCCTGTAGAAACCTCATGTCTTAGATTTGACCTTCTACAATTGGGGTTAATTTGCTGTTATTAAATAGATTTTTGTCTCATTTTCTATAGATTTTAAAGCATTCTTGGAAAAGGGCTGTATAAATGAATTGTAGTGTTGTTATAATTTGGTGAATGAAATTGTTTTTCTATGTGCAGGAAATGTTCCTTGGCACTGTGAAGTACATTGGACTCAATGAGGCAAATAATCCATTTCAGATTGAAGATAGAAGATCGTTTGAGGTACTGAAGTAGTAAACTGACGTTAATAGCCCACGAAGATAAAGAAAACATATTTCAGATTGCTGCAAGGCATTGATCATATCGGCTCCTAATCCATTCCATATTGATTGGTACTTTATTCCATCAATATATTGCCTCTCTATTAAGCCTGGTCCTGCTGACTGTCGTGTTTTAAGGGTTGAGAGTGAATCAGTGAAATATTGACCTCAGGTGACTCCCTGTGACACGACGACCAGTCCTCCAATCAGGTGAGGCTTTACTGGCAGTATTGATCCCCAATAGAAGCCCCAGAGGAGGTTTATTTCTGAGTGATTATTGGTCCTTTGGGAATCCAGTGCATCACCTCCACATGATCAAAGGGTCAGAGTGGCTGCAGCCCATAATGATCAGGTTAATACCACCACAGTGAGTGGCATTATGGGATATTTTGGACTGAACAGACAAAGAAAAGAGCGCCACCTACAGAAACTCAAACCATCAACAGAAAATTCAAGGAGAAAGACGTCACAGTACTGGACACACTGTTTGATTGACAGGTGATCTCTGGGAAGAGCAGTGAGGAACACCACAGTGAGGAACACCACGGTGAAGAACACCATAAATAAAAACAAGGATCTTTAAAGTCCTTGGTTGATAACATTTTTACAGACTGGTCCTTTGGGATCCAGTGGATCACCTCCACATGACCAAACCTCCTAAGTGGATGGTATCATGGGATGCTTTGGCCAAGTCACACACTGTAACTGGGTTTGTTGTGAGGGAATGAGAGGAAAGACAGATCGCTGCGTGTCATGTAGATGAAGATGAGAGTTTTGATTGACCTCTGACCCCTGACCCCTGACCCCCCGCCTGTTCTGAGCATGGAGACGTTTTGGATCTGCTGCCTCTTCGTCTCTGAAGCTGCTGGATCAGTTCCTGGATCAGTTCACCACAGTTTAGTTACAGGAGGAACATTTCACACTCAACATGATTCGTCTCCAGAAGGTTCTTGAACTACTGGACCTCACATCTCCTGAACTGATGTGTCACATTCTCTACAGTGTTGTTTATAATGCACGTTGTTGTTTTACTGGATTTTATTGTGTATTTTTTAAATTCATTTTTATTAATCTCACATCTCAATGAGACTAACTGATTATAAAATGGATGAATGAATTAGAAAATAATAAAATGGTTGCCTCGCTTTATCTGGATAAAGACACACACACACACACACACACACACACACACACACACACACACACCATTTCTGTGTCTGATTAATAACTACCAAACATCTGTAGCTACCATATGTCTTGATGTCTTGGGGGGCTCACATTATAGACACAGACACAAACACTTACTGTATATTACTCAATGGTAAATAATCAATTCATTTCTGTACACAAACACAATAGAGTGCATGATAATATAACGACAAGCAAGCAGATTCATTCTTAATCTTTAAGTGCATTATGTGTGGGGGAGGTTTTATTTTCCTTAAGTACTATTATTGTGTACTTGAAATACCTTCATACAGGATATTATGCAGGTTGATGTACTGGAATAAAGCTATTGTGAGGTATAATGTTGCTTAGAGTAAGACACAATGACACGATGGTCACAGACTGTCTTAACCTGTATACTACCTTATTAACAAGCACTCAGTACTTTCTGGGGCGTCTGTGGGAAAGGACTACAACCCCCAGCAGACAGCACCCAGTCGGCGATCTTGCCCCAGGCGAAGGGCGTTACTAATCAGACAGTCAATTTACTAAATGAATAACCTGTAGTACTAAAGTACTTACAGCATCAGAACACAGTACAGCCTCATGGTTTTTGTCTGTTACATCCTCATGTAATAAGGTCATTATTAGAGTTAAAGAGAATAAACTGACATTGTAAAAGGAGGTTGAAGGGAACACTCATCTTAACTTGTCTCAGTGATGGTTATACAGTCACCTCTCAGATTAACACCAGACTGTAGTAACAAGGTCACATTAAAACAGAACACACACTTTAATTTTCACTGTGAAAGTTGGAAGGAAACTTTTTCCTTCCTTAGTAGAAACCTTTGAATGCCCTCTAAAAATGTCAAAGAGCTTTGATCGCCACCGGCTAGAACACACATATAACTCTCTGGCGTAAAACTCTCTCTCTCTCACACTCACACACACACACACACACACACACACACACACACACACACACACACACACATACACACACACACACACACACACATACACACACACACACACAGGAATGCACACAAAAAACAGCCACACTTTCCCAGCCACACACTCATTCACACACAGACATGTATGTACACACACACACACTCAAGTCTATATCAGTTCTATTGATTGCAGCAGTAAGTGTGTAATAAACTAAAGGGCAGCAGTAGAACAGTAAAAGTGCCTGGATGCAGTCAGACTGGTGATACACAGCTCACTGCTGGAGAACATTTTGTATCGTGTGTGTGTGTGTGTTTGTGTGTGTGTGTGTAAAGCTTTTAACAAGATCTCAGGACAAAAAAATGTCCTTGGGAATTCATAAAATGTCTGAAATTAAAAATGGGCAAAAAATGTCTCAGATAATTAGTTGTACACTTTTTTGTCAAATACCCACATGTGAAGGTGACTACTGTCCTCCATGGGCCACCGTAGGTGATTTGTGGGTGGGCTGTGTGGTATATTATGATGTAAAATAAAACCAGTGTTTATTTGGCGATATGCACTAACTATGGTGTGTGTGTACGTGCATGACTCAGCTGTTTCTTTACCTGAGAACTTGCTGGGTGAGTGACAGCGCTCTATTCCCAGGACGGACCCCGAGGTGGCGCCTGCATGTTGAATAATGCATACAGTCAGTCTCCAGAAACCACGTATCTCCAGGAAGACATTCAGGAATGGAGCCGGTTTATTTTCCTGCTCCACCCCAGGCTGTATCGACGTAGGAACAATACATTATCTTTGATTGAGGCGGTGAAACGTTCCCGAGGCGGGGCCGGGTCTGCTGTCAGCACTACCGTTTCCACATCATTAGAAACATTCCCAAAGTCAGTTAACTCACAAAACCCCCACAGATCGTCTGTCCTATGAAACCCTTGCATCACCGAGTTTGGGTTTATGTTTGATTTTGGCAGTTGGCATTGTCTCCAGGGTATAATGCATGAATTTATTGGCTGAAACCATTCGAAGGGTGCTGTGAAATGTCAAAAACATGGGTGGGAAAAAAAACAGACCAACACAGAACTCGTAGGGACTCGTGGAGGCTCCACTGTAGTACATGTGGTCGTCCATTGTTGTTTTGAGATGTAGGCATTTCAAACGATTGCTGTCCACTAGGTCAGGAAATGAAAATGGAACTGTAAGTGAGTTGTGCGTGTTCAGGTACAGGTGGTATAAACCATGATGTTTATAGCACGTATGCTCTCACTTTGTGGATATCCACATCAGTCAAAACACCAAAGACCAAATCAGCTTTTTATGGCCATTTTGGCCATAAAAAGGGGGTAGTGGGTGGTGTGACCTCTTTAACCACTCAGATGTTAAATTCAGCGTTGAATTATGGATCTATTTTACTTACAGTGATTTTGCCGACCCTCGACTACCCTTACACACTTGACATTTTTAACCTTGGATGAATGCTAAGCTAACACTACAAAGGTACTGTAATTGGCATTGAGGAAAATCATAGAGTTCACAAATACATTGTACTGTTGAGGGATTTAGCTGGAGGTATGGGGGTGTAGGGCTGGACCACGGTCTGGAGGTATGGGGGTGTAGGGCTGGACCACGTCCTGGAGGTATGGGGGTGTAGGTCTGGACCACGGTCTGGAGGTGTGGGGGTGTAGGGCTGGACCACGACCTGGAGGTGTGGGGGTGTAGGGCTGGACCACGTCCTGGAGGTATGGGGGTGTAGGGCTGGACCACGGTCTGGAGGTGTGGGGGTGTAGGGCTGGACCACGTCCTGGAGGTATGGGGGTGTAGGGCTGGACCACGACCTGGAGGTGTGGGGGTGTAGGGCTGGACCACGACCTGGAGGTATGGGGGTGTAGAGCTGGACCATGACTGTGGTGTTCCTCACTGTGGTGTCCCTCACTGTAGTGTTCCTCACTGTAGTGTTCCTCACTGTGGTGTCCCTCACTGTAGTGTCCCTCACTGTAGTGTTCCTCACTGTGGTGTTCTTCACTGTAGTGTTCCTCACTGTGGTGTTCCTCACTGTAGTGTCCCTCACTGTGGTGTTCCTCACTGTGGTGTTCTTTACTGTAGTGTCCTTCACTGTAGTGTTCCTCACTGTGGTGTTCCTCACTGTAGTGTCCCTCACTGTGGTGTTCTTCACTGTGGTGTTCCTCACTGTAGTGTCCCTCACTGTAGTGTTCCTCACTGTGGTGTTCTTCACTGTAGTGTTCCTCACTGTGGTGTTCCTCACTGTAGTGTCCCTCACTGTGGTGTTCTTCACTGTAGTGTTCCTCACTGTGGTGTCCCTCACTGTAGTGTTCCTCACTGTGGTGTTCCTCACTGTGGTGTTCCTCACTGTAGTGTTCCTCACTGTGGTGTTCCTCACTGTGGTGTTCCTCACTGCTCTTCCCAGAGATCACCTGTCAATCAAACAGTGTGTCCAGTACTGTGACGTCTTTCTCCTTTGATTCTCTGTTGATGGAGTTTGAGTTCCTGTAGGTGGCGCTCTTTTCTTTGTCTGTTCAGCCACGGTGGCTATCGCTGCTCATGCTAACTACCCAGTTGTTGCTGCTGCTGGAAACACAAAACGAGTTGCTTCAACACTAACTCCCTCCAGTTACTTTTCCAAATGAAATACTTCTCATAATGGGGCGTCGGTGTAGCCCAGTGGTTTGAGGGAGCGTCCCACAACTGGAGGGTGTCAGGTTGAATCCCAGTAAGAGCCATGTGTCCACGGCCAGACGCTAACCCCCTCCCTGCTCACTCATCGTAAGTCTCTCTGAATAAGACCATTAGCTAGCTGCTCAAAATGTTACTGCTCCCATAATCCTTCTGTGAATGTTTTTTCCCATAATGCCAGTGTGTGTCCCTCCTTGACGCAATCTAAATTATTTATTGTGTTGTTATTATTAGGTTTCCTGTGCGGTTCAGGATCCCAGAACAGGCCAAACGGCTTCTTTTATGAAGTCTATCAGCCTGGGCTCAAAGCTCCATCACAGCCTGAATGGCCTCATTAACCTCGGCCTGACCAGGCGCCGGGGATTAACATGGCATTTAATGAACTGTCAAGCCGTACTATAGCAGAGGTCCCTGACTGCACCACGAGAGGGTGTGTGTGTGTGTGTGTGTGTGTGTGTGTGTGTGTGTTTTATTGTTACAGAGCATTTTAGATGCTGAATTGTGTGTACACTGGCATGTATGTATTTGCTAACGTGTGTGTGTGTGTGTGTGTGCACATATGTTGTCTGTGCATGTGCATGTATGTCTGTGAAGTAGATTAACAGAATTGTGCAGTTTGTTAATGTAGTGTGTATATGTGTGTGTTGTATTCCAGAGAGCAGACATCGGGCTGCTGGACACATCACATCATCTCATCATTAAAACGTCATTCAGGAATAGTTCCTTCCTTCCTTCCTTTCATCTCTCCTTCCTTCCTTCTTCATTTCCTCCTCCCCTCTTCTCCTCGCTTCTCATATCCTCTCCTCCTCCTCCTCCTCTGGTCTCAGGTTTTCTCTCATATCCTCTCTGTTCATGTCATCGCCTCTCACGTCCTTTCTCCTCACTTTATCTCCTCTCCTCATTTCCTCTCCTCCTTATTCCCCCTCTCCTCCCGTCTGCTCGACGTGACCCTGACATATTTTACGAGAGGAAATCATTTCCAATACTTGGTGTGATAATGTTACCTTGTCAACTCTTTGCTCTGCTGCAAGAAACAGTGATATTATTACTTAGATATGGAAATATATGGAATTGCCGTCATATAACTGAATGAGACTAATGGATTCACGCCCAGTTAACTCGCCCTAGAAAGGCTGGATTAGTCGTCAGTATTAGATTTGATTAGTGATCAGTATTAGGTAAACCTTCCCTTTAAGATCTTGATCCATGTTCAATAGGACGGGCTCTATAAAAATCCCAAACTTTCCCTTTAAAAGGAAAATTCCAGTCTGACCCTCCTACTCTGTTTTATACCGTATCATCAATCTGTGACGTTTAATGACTTATTTTGTGTTGTAAGCTGCATTTTCGTTGAACCTACTTTCCTGCAACCTGCCTCATCAGCTTCTCCTTCAGTTGGTGATTTCCCAGAGTGCCTTTCAACAACCCCCGGTGAACGTGCCTGAACTTGTTCCATTCAGCGATCGCAATAATAAACGCATTAAAGTGAGTTTTTACAGCCAGGTAAACACAACTCTTGTGGCTGCATTGCATTCTGGTCTATTGAGGCTACCGGTGGCGTAATTGGCATCTCTTCCTCTTCTAGGACGGATTTCTCCTAAATATAGGGTCTAGAAAAAAGCCCAGAAATTTACAGTTTATGTTTTAGGAAGTTCAACATATTTCTGCTGCTGAATTCCATTATTGCTGCGCTGGAAATATCAAACAAACAACAAACAACATAATGGACCCATGAATGCAGCGTACATCGCCAATAGCCTCCTTACAGCATTTAAAGTGTTTAGGGCATTGGCTCGTTTTCAATAGGATAGACTTCCAAAACATTCCTGAAAATTCCCCTTAACACCAAAGTGCCAATAAAAGGGAGAACTGGATTAATGAAGCTTTAAGGAGAACAGGGCATGGCTCACAAGATGCAGTGTCAACAAAGCAAACGGGGTGTTAATGGAGATATGTACTGGAAGATAATGGAGGGATGTACTGGTACCAGGATGCTTCTCTGACAGTAAAACATGCTGAGACAGGTATTCAATTTCCTGACGACGTTCCCAAAACACTGCATCAGCTGTTCGATAATTCCAGAGAATGAATCCATTCAGGAACAAAGGAAAACCCGGTGAAACTGAAACAATGATGTCCAAACAGGTTTTGATAGCCGGGATCCATAAAACAGTTTGATTGACTGTCTGCACATCAAACGGCCTGCTGGGTAAATAACAGGAGAAGAGTAAAGGCTGCACACTGGGGACTCATTAGACACTCCCGGGGGGTTCAGTCAGGAGAAGACAGGACGTCTTAGTGTGCACGCTTTATTATTTCCCTCCACAAATGCTTCCCGAGCTCAAACCTCCTGTAATTTGAAACCAGGTCGTTTCTCATATTCTCTGCATCCGGCCTCAAACGACGAAGAGCTTCCCAATTTAAAATGAATAACCTTTGAAGAGCTTTCATTTGTGTTCTCCCTCTTCCTGACTACTTCGCACTTCCCCCCCCCGCCAAACCGTGACGTCATCTAAGGTGTGGCCAGGAGGTCGGGTCTACGGGAAGCCAAAAGGGTCACATCTTTATCTTTCTTCCTTTGTCGCATTAACCAATTAACGTTGCCGGTTAAGGCTGGTGACATCTTGGTGCAGTTTTATCTAATCATCTAATTGGTGAGTTTGCTGCAGCTTGCATGTTGATCTGATGTCCACAGCAGAGTTAGTGGTGAACATGGCAGGAAGACCCAAACCCCGTTAGTGCCATTCAGGATCATTGTAACCCTCACCGCTTTTCATTTTGACTGGTTGGTACGGTGATTGATGAGAAGCAAATTGTGACCCTTTTGGCTTTCCATAGCAGTCAAACATGAATTTCACCTGTGAGTAGATCTACAGGTCATCCAGGTACTTGTGAGGCACAGCACCATTAATGTAGAGGGATCTGATCTGGGGACGTTGGTGCAGAGACTGTCCATACTGAAACACCCGGTGCAGGACACCAGGACCTCACATGCCTATCACTATATGTAGTCATGCAACATGGCATGCTGTAGACTCAGTCAGAGTCCAGCAATATGGAACACATCATGAAATAGAGTAGGAACATGATGCATGTGACGTGGTTCACCAACGGTCATGTACCTGTGCTATCTATAGACGATAACCATGTACCACCACAGCCACCAGTAATGGGTCCAGATGAGTCAGAGATGAGGTGCTTCAGACAACCCTACATGGGTTCATTAGGTTGCTGCTGAGAGTGTGTGTGTGTGTGTGTGTGTGTGTGTGTGTGTGTGTGTGTGTGTGAGAGAGAGAGAGAGAGGGAAAGAGAAAAATAGAGGGAAGAAAGAAAAATATGATAAAAAATTAGTCACTGAATAGACGAGGGCTGGGAATGGTTTCTGTGTCTGGTTTTATCTGAGGAGGTCATAAGAAGATAAGATAGTGATATCCATGAACCCATCAGCCTCATACCCTTCATTTGCTGAACCTGTGTGGGGGTCTCAGGGAGCAACACCCCATCTCTGGCCCCTATTTCCTCCAGAGGAACTCAATTATAAAGTGTTGCTGCACTTGCAACCCAAATTTGTGGCAAATGTTTTCAACAATCTGCTTGTTGCTAAAGTAAGTTCATCAGAGCTGATTTTCCAATGTGTTGGTATATTCCTTTAAAGGAGAATTCCAGGATTTTTAAACCTGTCCTCTATATCCACAAAATCGCCTATTATACCGCAAAATAGGTCCAAAAAGTTTCGGAGTTGCTCCGGTAGATCGGCTCAGTCGGCAGTCACGAAACGGGCTCAATGGCTGCAACGTAATCTGTCGGGGCAAGTGGGCCGATCAAAGTACGTCCACTAAAAGTGCTTGATTTTGCCACTGACAGGCTCAGATTGTTATTCGTGTGTCTGACAAGTGTCTGACAACATGACTGAAAGGATCGCTACAGAAATAGACCTTTTTTTAACCAGAAAACTAAAGTCTAGCTCAAGGAGAAGTCCCACTCTGAAATGGACGGTGGACAAAGGTAGTCTATAGCGAGAGGGTTCACTTGTTGCGGGAAGAGGATGGTAGAAACCTGACAAAGGTATTCTATGAAAGCTGCGCGAAGTCTTCCTCAACATTTTGTTGGCACAGTTCGGAAATGCGCGAAAACGAACCATTGTTGTTTTTTTATCTTTGGGAAAAAACAAATACTCTAAACTACGCTTTCTATACTCCAACACACGTCTCCAACGCTGATTTACGTTTCCACCATCCTCTTCCTGCAACAAGTCATCCCTCTTGCTTTCATAGACCACCTTTGTCACATTTCCACGTCCTCTTCCTGCAACAACTCTGAACTCTGAAATCTCGCGAGAGTTGTTGCAGGAAGAGGACGTGGAAACGTGACAAAGGTAGTCAGTGGCAAAATCAAGCACTTTTAGTGGACGTACTTTGACCGCACGGCTATGCCCCTACAGATTACGTTGCAGCCATTGATCCCGTTTCGCGACTGAGCCGATCTACCGGAGCAATTCCGAAACTTTTTGGACCTATTTTGCGGTATAATAGGCGATTTTGTGGATATAGAGGCCAGGTTTAAAAATCCCAGAATTCTCCTTTAAACTGTTCTCTAGGGAACATGTCGGTCTCATCATCAACGGTGACTCAAAGCCAGTGTTGTTCTCAGTAAATACCAGACGTGATGTAAAAAATCAGCAGTTTGATTTCTCCAAGTAACTGCGGCAACGTTGGCAGGTTTCTTGCACACACACAAAATGGTGAACTCAGAGCAGAGATCCAACAGAAACACCCGGTGGCGAGGTGATACATTATGCACAATAATACAGCTTTGTCTTCTGCTTGTTGGGACACCAGTGGCTCGCTCTCAGCACCTCCATCACTGAGAAGGTATTGATCGACAACCCTGTCAATCACATGTCTTCAGGTCATTCTGTGATATGGGATGGTAAATATTTTACTTATTTCCCCTTTTAACTCTTGAAGTTCTTGGGCATTTATGGTAACCAGATAATAAACTACTCCTGGTGTGTTGTGATGAAGAACATCCAGTCAAGTTTAACCTGCTGTAGTAACATGATTCTTCATAATAAATGAATCCTATCCAAGGCAATCTTTAATGTTGAAACGTAAGGAAAGTCCACAGTCACCATCTGAGATATCCCACAGAGGGACAGTCGCCGCCTCCTGTCATCGCATCACCACAAACATCTCCTTTTCCAAATGAACGGTGGAAGCAGTCCATCATTGTTGTGCCGCGGCGCCGCGTGTCATCCTGCTAATAATGATTGGTGGCGTTTCATTAACAGCCTATGGTTTCCAGTAATTATGTCAGTCGTCGCTGGGTGTTAGGTTAATATCTACAGCCCCGGATACTAATGCTCATCCCAGGTCAGCCTGAGATTGATGGTCTGTGCCGCTGCAGATGGAAAAAACATCACGGTTTCTGGTTGGCTCGAAGACGCATCAGCATTCCTCAGGAGGGTTGAGGCTTGTTTCTGTTTCCTCAGATCCACAAGAGAAGCTGACATACAATATGTCATCACCACAAACTGCAAGTGAAACAAGTGTAATGTTACAGCTCTTAGGTCAGTTTCTAAAAATAATGTGTGATCCATAAACATTGGTCAGGTTTATTTCCAGGCCTAGGACAGTCGGGCGGTCCTCAAAAGGCAGAACAACTGACATGTAACCATTTAACCATGTAACTATGTAACTATGTAACCATTTAACCATGTAACTATGTAACCATTTAACTATGTAACCATTTAACTATGTAACCATTTAACCATTTAACCATTTAACCATGTAACTATGTAACTATGTAACTATGTAACCATTTAACTATGTAACCATTTAACTATGTAACCATTTAACCATTTAACCATGTAACTATGTAACTATGTAACTATGTAACTATGTAACCATTTAACTATGTAACCATTTAACTATGTAACCATTTAACCATTTAACCATTTAACCATGTAACCATGTAACTATGTAACTATGTAACCATTTAACCATGTAACCATGTAACCTGGCTGTGTTTGAAGTTGTGTATGCAGCATGTTACATCCTACAGCCTCCGACACCAGAAGGGTCACTTAAGGTAAAACAAAGAGTCTAAACTTGTGGTAGACTGATATATTGGACCAATAGTGGCCTTTCATTAAAAATATTGTTTATATCATATTGTAGAATTGATCGATACTACACTGGTTAACCGGAACCGATTCCACATGCACTGCAGTGTTATTATTACTATCCTGGTTTTCAATGGAGTCGTAGCATCCCGCCGTCTAAACCTTCCCACGCTGCCAAGAACAGCTCTGGGGGAGCGCTGGATCCTTTGGTTTGTGCATGAACATGGTCACAGTTACAGCTACTGAATATTGGCACCAAATATCAGCATCTTCAGTCCAGAAATAACAAGAAACCGAACCAGTTGAACCCTCGGCATCTAGAGCAATGGATTCTCTCTCTATAGTCTGCAATTATATTTGTAATGATTTTTACTTCCAGGCAGGTGTTGCTGCTCTGTTCGTCTCTTTTCATCCTGTTGTCCTTCTGTCGACCACCTCCTCTGGCTTGTCTCTCTCCTCTCAGGATGACCTCCTCTGTCCCTCACCACCATCTCCACCTCTTCTCCTCTGGTCTCATCACTGGAGAGCCTCCTCCTTCGATGCCAACGCTCAACGCTCAGTTCACTCATAAGTTGCGAGCAGCATCTCTCTCGTTTCTTGGCTCTACAGCGTGTCCTGTCATGTTGGGTGCAGCTGAGGGCATGGGAGGGTATATATATATATAGAGGTCATTCCCACTGAAATTGCATTGGAGAATTCTGTGGGACTTTTATTTTATTATTTGTTAAAACTTGACACACTGCAGCATAAACAGCGGATTGATAAATCTTTTAGAAAAACCTCCAGTGGATATATTGGTTTTCTATATATTCATTTATTCAGTTTTGTGTTGCTGCAAGTTTGGCGGCATTCCAGATTTATTATCCTATATTCCTACACACAGGTAAAAATATACATTTCTACCGATCACTTTCAACGCACCGTTCGTTCTGATTTCTTGCTATATGGGTGTTTCATCCCCAAGCGTGCCGGAGCGCATCCTAACATTGAGCCTCTCTGTCTCATGTAGCTTCATCAAGGCCACAACCATGTAGAACAGGATTTTTACATGATATCTGATTGCGCGCTTTTACTTTGAAGCCCAAACAGTGCTGCTGCCGTAACTCTAATAAGGAAGAATCGGCTGCCAGGTTTGAGGAAACCGTTTTTTCGGTAAAAATTATGACAAACATTACATTTACTGAGCTACGAGTACTTAATGGAACATCTGGTGCCTTAGTTTTACGGGTTTTGTTATTTCGTCTGTAGTGAATTTTTCCATCTGCAGGAAAGTTTTGGGCCAGCACAGAAAGTATTTTTGTCTGACATTGGCTCGTCAGCTGGTCGGCATCGTCACGCCCAAACTTTTGGATGAGGCGGTCTGTGGAGACGCTGCCACCTAGAGGCGCATTTCCTCCCCACTCATCTTTAAAGGACGATCTATCAGAGGAGAGCTCATTTATAAAGCAGCCTCAGCTTCTACCCATCTCTCGTTTATCACCAGACTACTGTACATGCCTCCTCAGCACAACGAGTCCACTTCCTAATGAACTATCAATTAGCAATCATTGAAAATTATAGTGATCTATGGTTATAGTGCAGTCGAGGATACAGCATTATTATGGGCTTATCCCAGATCATTTAAAAGATTAGTCACTTGTCAAGTGTTATTCATGTCATGCTCAACTACAAAATCTGATCCAGTTTTGTGTTGCACCTTTAAGAATGTTAATTTAAGACTTTTTAATGTCAGTTAGTATAAAAGACCAATTTCACATCTGGAAAAACATGAAAATATAAACAACAGGAACACCAAGAAACCACAAAACTTTAAATACCTCAGAAACGGACTTTAAAGGCTACATTTAACTGTACTGAAGACCATTTAAGGCCTTAATAATAATACCTGCAGACACGCTGATAAAACAACAACAAACCCCTCAGACTCTGTGACTCCCGTTGCTGCATGCTTCATGTCCCAGCTCCTATCTATGGGTTTTGCTTCAATAATATTCATATGTGGCTTTTATTTTGAAGCCAGTCATCATTTTGTGAGAGGAGGCATGTTTTTTCATTCAGAGTGTCGCTCCATCCTTCGAGGTTTATCTCAGTTTAAACCTGAAAATCACCAAATTGGGAGTCTAGTTTTTGAATGACAACTGCAAAATACTGGAACATTGATGTATGATGTCATCCTTATCCTCATGATGTATGATCTCATCCTCATCCTCATGACAACCAGCATCAACTTTTTTTTTTGACATTTAAACATCTATTAAACTGAAGTCACAAAATGGAGTGAGTGGCCCAACAACCGATACACAAGCATACAATACAATGCAACACACACACACACACACACACACACACTACACACACACTCCTAGCTGAACACAGAAATCAATCTATATTTGACCACCAGTGTTAACAGCTTGGTAATGTATGGTTGTAATTAGTCATGGATGAGGTGGCAGAGAGCATGCGCGCGCACACACACACACACACACACACACACACACACACACACACACACTCTTCCAAACAGATCTAAATAAATAGGCCAGAACAGTGTCATTAATATTCAGGGTCTCACTGTAATTTCACCTCTAATCAAAAGACTGGATCTGCTGCAGCATCCGAATTACCACTGACCTGGGCGACACACACACACACACACACACACACACACACACACTCACACACTTTGCTAAAGTAAATTACCCAATATTGAAAACACTCAGGGTCAGAATTCTGAGACTCAGAGAGTGGCAACTCACACACTCACTCTCTCACTCACACACACACACACACACACACACACACACACACAGGCTGGCGTTTCAATTACATTACACAGTGCTGGCTAATTGCTGGAGCGATGTCTTCTATAATGACTTTTCGGGGGGCAGAGGAATTAACATGCAGAGAATGTCCCAGCTGCTCTGATTGACCAGAAAACACACACACACACACACACACACACACACACACACACAGATTACTTACCTGCATACACACTATGGCGCGCACTCAGTATACTTTCTTAACTGCGCCCACAAATGCAAACTCTCAATATTAACAGTAAGACACACACACACACACACACACACACACACACACACACACACACACACACACACACACACACAGTCATCATAGTTCAGCTGAAGGGCTTCAGGGACGGAGCCAGCGAGCCCGCTAATGTCCCCGTCTTGGTTTATGGTTATTAAAACGCCGGGAAGCGGCTGTAATGAAATAGTTGTGGATTAAGGTTTGGAGCGTAATGGAGGGAGGAGGCACGGCCGGTCTTCATAATGGAACAAGCCCCACAAGGCCTGGCGGGAACAACAAGGCCAGCTGAAGCACAGTCACATCCATCCCTCTGATGTTTAGTGGCTTTGGTAATTGCAGTTTAAGGGCAAGTTACCGGCTAATTGTTGGGCTGGTTTTTGATGTCGGTTTCTACATCTGTCGCTGTTTTTGGATCCCGGAGGCGTCTGCAGGGCCGGAAGTGTTCAGGGCTTTGCTGTTTCTCTTCCTCGGACCGACAGGTTGAATCACTTCCATCACCCCGGGGCGTGTCAACCTTAATATCAGTCAGTGATGATGAGCATTATTTCCTCCAGAACGTACTCTTTGAAGACAAGTGGCTTTTTGACCTGGTTTCATAGTGGACCACTGAAGGCCTGGCAGTTTATATAGTGGAACAACATGGTGGGTTCAATACAGGAGCATTTCTCCCTCTGTTGTAGAAAGGGTTAAAGGAGCTTTAGGGGTAAATAAGAAACCAACCAGTCTTTTAGTACTTATCTGTCATGTGTTGAGTGAGTCTCATGAAGCCTGTTAAAACCCTCTTGGTACGATTTCCACAATTCATGGGCATGAACACAACTGAGCAATTTGGAAATGCTAACCGTCTACTTAGCATGCTGTATGCTAAAGCGTTAGCATGCCACCACACAGAGATATCTACAGACACCAAGATGATGTTGGTGCCAATCCTCTGGTCACATATTGGGTCAGGCTGGTTGCTGGCCAGGTCCAGGGCCTGGTCCAGGACCTGGTCCAGGACCTCAGGGTGGTTAGCTAGGCTCGCTGTTTCTTCCACTGTTCAATCATCTCAATCCTGTTACTGTTTTCATGTGCTGATCATATTCCGTTGATTTAAAGTTGATAAATCTGATTGACTATCAGCTTGTTTGTGATAAATAAACTTGACTAGACCAAACTCCCAAAAAGTCGGTGCAGTCCTTTAACATGAGAATATTAAGTTGGTGAAACTGAAGATGGATGGGAGCTTCTGCAGCAGACAGACAGTATGTGGTCTAAAAAGTGACTTCCCCAACACTCATAATGAATCATTTCTGCCCATCGACACCGGGCCTCAAAGAGGCAGCTGGAGGGGAGGGGGGGCGACTCAGAGAATACAGATGAGGAAAACACAGAAGTAATTTGCTGAAGTTTTATCACCGAGGAACCTTGATATGTTGGTCAGGTACAGTTGCAGCCGTTTGAAAAGCCCAGGGTAGCAGACGGGCAGACGGGGAGTCGAGGTTCGGGTCTGTGTGAGTCATTTCCACCCGACAGACCCGACCAGTTCTATTTGTTAGCAATGATTGTGCACGTCACACACCGTCCTCCATTTTCTCTGCAGACTGCCTTGCAGACTGTGACGCTAACAGGGAAACCGAGACACCCCTCCCGTATCAAGACGTCTTGATACGTCTTGTCAACAGACCTGTAATATTACATGGTGTCGTTTCCCACCTGCTAATACCATTTTGACTTTACGGTTTCAACCGGCGAGCCAGGTATCTTTGATGTCTGATGAAATGTAACATCAGACAGTGAGGTCGGGGTTGGCTGACACCTCATTACCGCTATCTCATCTGTAATGAGGTGTCAGCAATTTATTCTTTCAGATATGAACCTGCTCTTTTCTATAGAAATGTGACTCAACAAAAGTACCAATATTTTTGACTGCTGGGGAACCTTGACTGCTGCACACATCTCATGCTAAAACAGAATAGACTTTTTTAGTGACTTTTGTATTAAGAAACATCATACACTAGTATCTTAAAGGAATTGAAAGCTGTAAAATGCAACGTTTTTCACATTCAATAATAAATAGGATATATTGTACATTACCAGTCTTTCTGCCTGTGACTCAGCATGCGTAAATCCCCCCATTGGCCTGAAATTAGCTTTTTAATGACACAACGTATACAGTTTGCTGTGGGCGTGTCGTGTGGGCGTGGCCAGCGGTGAGGCTAGTGGAGTTTACTGGGGTCCTACTAATTGCCTCAAACAACCTGTGGCAGACTGGGGCATCAGCCACAATGAAACTGTGGCGAAGGAACTACATTCCCCAGCAGGCCACAGTCAGTCAGCCATCTTGCCCCCAGCTGAAACAGATCACCAATCAGCCAGGTGGGATCTGATTGTGTGACAAAAGAAAAGGGAATCTGCAGGTCAAGAGGGAGAGACGAGCAGAGAAGCTAGGAGATCCCCTCACTGTCTTGATCTGGACGGAGACGTTTAAGGCTGGGCTCACACCACAGGTTTTAAAATCCTAACCGATTTTGAAATCGGGTTGCATCACGCACGAGGAGAATCGTCACAGATGTTCTTCTCTCTAATCTCAAACACGCACAGACTACAAAATCTGAAAATAATGGTGCATCACACACTAGAGGATATTGCTAAGATTATCGTGCCAGAGGGAGCCTGAATGCACCGCCTCGCGTGATCTCACGGGGAAGTAAATGTAAACAAAACTGAGACTGACATGGTGAAACCGGTGCAACTTGCTTTACTTATGCTTTGCAGTGAGAAAGAATCACTGTTTCCCCTCAAATGCCCCTATATTGCAACACGTAAGGTAAAAGACGTTTCATTCATTCCCGCCCACATTAGGTAAAATAAAGCATAGACATAAAACGGGAAGAATATTTACATTTTAATCCAATCAAAGAGGACAGAATCAAATGCATAGTGTACATTGCAACCAATAAAATAGTTTAAATGCTGTGATGTGTGTTACCTTGTTTACAGTGAGCCGTTAAACTAGCTGAACTAACCTTAACTATCAATATTGCAAATATGCTTCTGCAAACATGTCAAAAGAACCAGTGCATCAGAAAGGAAAATACAGTCAAACAAAACTGAACTTCAACGTTAATAATGTTACATCCCTGACGTCCACAACTTCGTTGGAGCCTGGCCCTCCACTAGAACCAGCAGCCAGAAGAACCCCAAAGCAGCAGCCCTGTGCCCGCTGAGACTGTCAACCCGCCGGCATTGAACCAAAACAGGCTAGCGCTGGCTCCGACTGCCTGGAGGGTTGTTGTCGGGACATAGAGACGGGTAAAGCTGCACAGCTAATTGTAGACAAAAAGGAGACCGCTAGATCGTTTGGCCAAAGAGAAAGTACTTTAATGCAAATTGGTACAAAAATAGAGAGCGGTTAATTCTTTGCTGCTGTCAAACAGTTTGTAACTTTCTCCAAATGTGGAGATGACGGCGTCCGCCAGCCTGTGGCTGCAAGCAAGCTATAGTTACTCCGCAGAAGTTTAGTGCGAGTCTCCGGTCTATCTACCGCTACACACACACAGTCACACATACACTCTTTTTGGCCCCCGCACTTCTGAAATTAATCCGGCTCTGTGCTTGGAAGACACGTTATATAGGCAGTCGTGTTCTTGCCACATATCGACAAGCCTTTCCTCCATCTCAGCTGTCCAACGCACCCGTACAACAGTTTGTTGTTGTTTCTTCATTCACTTCCGTGTCCTTGTAGATTGTCTCTCTCATTGGCTATTGTGGTCCCGCGCGGAAAGCAGTGACGTAATCATCCCGATTTGAAATCCTAGATATCAAACACGTTTGATATTATCGAGGCGGCCCCGATGCGTCCCCGAGCGGATCTGGATGTTAAGATTGGATCTGTAAACCGCTCACATTACCAGATAATCGGTGCCGAACATCGGTGCCGAACAAGATCACTCCGCCGATTGCCGAATCGGGGATAAATCGGCCGAATTATCCTCTAGTGTGAGTCCGGCCTTAGTTGTCCGATAACCGAGAAACCTCCGGTGTCATCTGTGACAGGAACGTGCCCTCAGACTGGATTTGGGAATCCCGGCTTTTCCCCGGGGCCAACACGAACCCCAAACAACCCCAACCATAGGGGGTATAGGCTCCTGCATGAGTCAGTGTATTATATACATGTTCGTATGTATATATCAGTATGTTTGTTAGTTGTAGTACTTTACATCTCTTGTTTTTTTGGGTTTGTTTGGGGCTGTTTTGAGGACTGTAAAACTCAAACATCTTCCTCTTGCTGGCATGTTAAGTCGCCTAGTGCAGCTTGACTGGGAGTTTGTGAATCACTGCTGATCCCATTCATGTCAGTCAACCAGGTGTCTCGTCTGGTGTCTTATGAAATTTAGCATCCGACGCTGTGGTCGGGGGGTTGCTGGCACCTCATTACAGCTATCTCATCTATCTGCTACTTTTCTTCTTTTTTTTTTTTTTTTTTACTTTCTGGCATATTCCTTGGCTGACGAAGGAAAGCTGCTGCGGTTTGTTCCGGCGAGACATTAACTTGATGGATGCATGTGAAATGCACAATGCGTCCGGGTCAGAGATGGGCTAATCCAATGTAGTTGATGTCTCTCTTTATCACTCTCCAAGTCTTCTCTCTCTCTTTCATATCCCTCTATTTGTCACCCTCCACTCTTGAGTTTGCATCTCATGAATATACTCTGGTGATTCGGCACTCCTAATGTACACGCACACACTCACACACACACACACACACACACCAGCTAGTGGAGTTCGGCCAGGCCAATGAGTTAACTTTTCTGAATAATTAAGACTACACTATATTTTATTTTGGTCGATTCCCCGGGGAAATCAACGGATTGAATAGCTCTCTTTCTCTCTCTCTCTTTCTTTCTTTCTCTCTCTCTAACTCAACTTTCTCTCACACTCAAACTCAACTCTCCCTCTTGCACGTTCAAGCTCAGCTCTTTGTTTCATTTCACACCCATACAAGCATGAGGTTAGTTGAAGTTCATTATAAGTTTGAAAACACGTTGCTGTTATCTCTCTCTCTCTGGCTCTCACTCTTTCTCTGCTCTTATTTCCTCTCTGACTCTCATTTCTCTTTTTCTTTCAAGTTCAAACTGAAATCTGCTTTATTTCCAGAGCAGCATGTTATATATCAACTGAGATTATGACATTAACTCTGATTCTCGCAGCCTCTGGGGCTGCAGGACTACAGAAATACTGCATTCTGATTCCGGAACCCCAGCATTCTGACTCCGATTCCGGAACGCGAACATTCTGATTCCGGAACACGAGCATTCTGACTCCGATTCCGGAACACGAACATTCTGATTCTGATTCTGGAACTCGAACATTCTGATTCCGGAACACGAACATTCTGATTCCGGAACTCGAACATTCTGACTCCGATTCCGGAACACGAACATTCTGATTCCAATTCTGGAACTCGAACATTCTGATTCCGGAACATGAACATTCTGATTCCGGAACACGAACATTCTGATTCCAATTCCGGAACCCCAGCATTCCAATTCTGATTCCACAACCCCAACATTTTGATTCTGCCTCTTTGACCTGACAAACATCTTTTCAAACATGTTTGATGTTGTCCGGCGAGTTTTCGGCTAATGTACAGCACCGGGCGGTCAACCCCCTCCACCTGCTGGGACAAAACGGCTCCCAGCCCTCTGCCCGATGCGTCAGTCTGGAGACAGAAAGGGAGAGAGAAGTTAGGCATATGCAGAACAGATTCCCCACAGAGGGCCAATTTTACTCCATCAAACGCCTGTTGGCACCGCACCGTCCACTGGACCGGATCTGACGCACCCTTTCAGGTTAGGTCGGTCAGGGGGCTGGTCAGTTCCGCCAGCCCCAAGAACCGCTTCACCTCTTTTTTTGTCTTGGGTCTCGGGCAGGCCGCAAGTGCTGCAGTTTTATCTATCTGGGGCCGCACCAGCCCTCCTCCCAAGTGGTACCCCAGATACCGTACCTCCCTCCGTCCAACCGCGCACTTCTTCGGGTTGGCCGTGAGCCCCGCCTGCCTCAGGGACTCGAGCACCGCTCCCACCTGCTGCATGTGCCGCTCCCAGCTGTCACTGTGGATGACAACATCATCCAGGTAGGCAGCGGCATATGCAGCGTGCGGGTGCAGCACCCAGTCCATGAGGCGCTGGAACGTGGCTGGGGCACCGAACAAGCCGAACGGAAGCGTCACAAATTGGTACAAACCGTACGGAATAGAGAAAGCCGTTTTCTCCCGGGACTCTGGCGACAAGGGAATCTGCCAGTAGCCCTTGGTTAGATCCAGCGTCATAAAAAAGCGAGCGTTGCCTAACCGATCTAGCAGCTCGTCGACCCGGGGCATTGGGTAGGCGTCGAATTTTGATACATCGTTCACCCTGCGGTAGTCCACACAGAACCAGATAGACCCATCGGACTTGCGGACAAGCACGATGGGTCTGCACCAGTCGCTGTGGGACTCTTCTATTACCCCCATCTCCAGCATGGCCTTCAATTTTGCCTGCACGATTTTACGTTTATGCTCGGGCAGCCGATACGGCCGGGTACGTGTTTTATCATATCCGAGGTGTCCAGCTATTGGGTTATGGTGGTTATGGCCTGGAAAAGCATTTCCCGGCGGCTCTTCGGCACCAACAACTGGGTGATTTCCTCCCCGGACTGAGTGTCACGGCTCACTCTATACAGTCTGTCCCTAACCACCAAAAAGTATGGGTGGGCGAGCGCGGCGTCAGGGCGCACCTTTTGACCGTCAATTTGCATCACTCGGTCAAAGGCAAAGCGTAGGGTGTCGTACCAGGGCCGGGGGAGCCGCCTGACGTGGCTCCACCGTCCCGCCCCCCTCGCCAGCGTCGGAAGACCCCGCGTCACCACTGAGCGCCGCGCAGCACTCACATTTCCCTCCGAGCCGCGGCCGGCAGACCGTGGACGGCGAGCTGGGCCTCCCCGGTGAGCAGGGGCAGCAGCCGTACGACCCGCTCCTCCGGGGTCCACCTGCCCACGTCCGCCGACAGCTCGAAGGTGGCGAGGAAGGCCTCGGCATCATCCTCGCCGGTCATCCGCTGGAGGCTGATCGGATCGGCTGATCCGCACTGCGGTCCCGCAGCAGCTCCTGCACCGCCCCGCGCCCCTCTGACGCCACCTGCGCCACGGCGAGAAGCGTCTGGGTCTGCTGCTGCAGGACCGCCGCCTGCGCCTCCTGCCACCAGGCGGCCCACCAAGTTCTCCAAGGGTGACGGCTCTGCCATGATCCCGGACGAGCCCCCACTGTAGCCAAGATGCTACTACGGGTAGGCAGAGGCGGAGACTTGGAGGTGGTCAGGCGTGACAGCAACGCCGTTTATTGCAGGCAGCAGCACAAACACAGTCACAACACACAATATGAACGGGCTCTCTCGCCCTCCTCCGCTCGCTGCGGGCACCGTCCTCTCTCTCTCTCATGCGCTCGCTCGCTCGCTCACCGCGAGACGCGCCTCCTCCGTGTTCCTGCTCACTGTCCGGGTTACACACACACAACAGATATTAGTTCCCACTCAGTCCCGATGGGCTGCAGCCGGTGTCGGGGCAGGGCGAACCCGCCTGCCGGCCCGACTCCGCCCCCCGCCTCCAGCCAACTGCCCAACCATACCCCCCAGTCTGCCACAATTTGTTTATATTTTTTAAAAAGAGCTTATTGCACTTTTACCTCAGCACTGGTTCTGCTCTTAGATGCTTGTTTGGGGAGGAGATGCACTTACGATATCTGGTGACTAGTAGTTCTCTTGCCTCCCTACGTTGAATGAAGTCGATTTGGATGAAAGTGTAATGTAAATAACATTGCCTAGTGTGGCCCAGGCTTCACACATGAGACTGGTTGATGTTTTTTTTCTGTTTCAGTGTTGCTGAAAAAGAGCAATGTCTCAAAAGAAACAGAGAACATGACATTGTCTGTCAAGTCAGGTCACATTTATTCACAAAGCACTTTTTGATCAACTGGTTCATAACAAAGTGCATTCTAGAGTAAGAAGAGTTCAGTATCATGTTGCCAGAGTTTTATTTACTGCAGCTCCAGTCAGCAGCGATGCCAAACTCCTGCCACCCACTAAGCCGTTCTGCCAACAGCCACTTCTCTTCTGCAAGGCCGTTCTTAAAAAGCTTTACAAGAGCGTATCAGAGAGAACTACTGCTGAGCTGGCAACCACACTGTAGAAACACACCAATACTGTTGGACCCAAACTGCGTATCAGCCGTAGGCGCTTCAGGAAGGAAGAAATGAATGTTTATTTTTACTGACGTGGTGCATTGTGTGTAATATGTTTCAGCTCACATAGAAGACGGTGTATACTTTCAGTGCAGGTTTGACAAACGACAGGATTACATTCACAGGGTTTTCCCGCGACATCATCAAAATGTTGCTTCAGCACAAATCGGCTGACATGAAAAATGAGGAAGCACTGGGCAGCCCTGGTTCACCCGCCGCTGGAAACCAGGCCCGACTGGCAGCCGGGCTCATGACTCAGCGCTGGCTGCACTCAACTCAACACTCAACACAAAGTGGAAGCACAGAAGAAGTGAATAGCTGCACATCACAGGGAGCCGTCCTTCAACCGGACCTTTTTTTTAATAATTTGCACTGTTATCTTCCTATCTCTCCTGATAATTATTTAAATGTTTTCCTTTTAATGTAAAGCACTTTGCATTGCATGATTCTGTATGAAAGGTGCTGTATAAATAAAGTTTATTGATGAGGACCAGGGTTCAAGCCCCTCTCCTGCAAGCCTCCTCACTGCTGAAGTGTCCTTGAGCAAAACCCTGAATCCCCACCAGCTCCAGGCTTGCTGCCTGCAGCTCGTCCTGCAAGGGAAAATATGAAACTGCTTACAGGAATCAATAAAGTATCACATAACAAGACTGTCGAGGACTATAAAGAGGCTGCTCGCTATTTATTATCGCTGTCGAGCTGCACAACTCTCTCTCCCAAGCAACAAATGCCACGTTGATAATGTCTCACAGTATTTTAGTCCTGTCATGCTCTTCACGAGGCGCAGGCTCACCGAAGGGGCGCAAAATTTTACATTACACCGGCAAAAATCGAACCCCCTCCACCCCGAACTGCTTTATAGCAACGCCAGTCACATCCGTAGCGCTGCCAGGTCCTCTGTGTGCGTGTAAATATGCCACCGACTGTTTGCCGCCAGGGCCAAGCTTTCCATATTAGCATTGATACGGTGCTCAGCGTGCTTTATAGCAGCGCCAACCGCTGGCGAGGACGGAGACGCCACCTCTCCGTCTATGGAGACGTCTTATCGCCGTCTTCCACAGGGCCAAGCGCAGCATATTAGCATTGATGCTCGACAATAACGGGATTCAGAGCCCTGCCAGGGGTTTCTCTGCAAATCACAGACCAGAGGGAGATAGAGCGAGAGGTAAAGAAAGGTGGAGAAAAGAGGGAGACAGAAAGAGTGGAGGAGGCATGAAAATAGTCAGTGAATTAGAGAAAATGGTAGATGGAGAGCAGAGGCAGAAAGAGAAAGGAGGACGGTGCAACAGGGAGAGACCAGGAGTTCAAGAGAGCGAGGGAGAGATAAAGTGGAAGAAATAAGAGGTGGAGAGGGGGAGGGAGGGAGACAAGCACCCCTTGGCTCTAACATCACACTGCTGTCTACAGAAGCCATTAGCATTCACACAGTAACAGCTTAGCTCCATCATCCTGCCTCCGCTCGACGCCAGGCTGCTGCATTACTGCTGACAGGCCACTGTGAGTTTAACGGTACCCGTCCCGCCATTAGCGCCAGCTGCTACCACTCACATCTTCTGACCCGCAAAATCCTTGTATCTTCGTATCACATGTCCTCCACCAGGACAGGGTGACGTGGCAACAGCAGGAACTGGACTCGTCGTTGTCGAGGTTAGTTCATGTTTAGGGTCCAGTCAAGGGTCGGGCTTGGTCAGGGTCAATAAGAACAAACTTTTGTTGAAAATGAAAACTTCCATATTCCATATTTAACCAACAAGCATAACATGCCAGGTTGCACAATGTTGTCATATTTGATAGATGATATCGTCTTAGATGTGTGGAAAATGTTTTGTTGCCGTGGAAACAGGCCAGACTGTAGACCAACGTCACTGATGACGTCACCGATCAAAGTGATCGCAAAAGGACCGTCAGGAATAATAGTGAGACACAACACTCTGAACAACTTTGCTGTCATGGAGCCAGAAAACGATCTGAGAATGTAAGAATGTCCTGTTGGCTGCCACAACAGAAAGAAATTGGGAACTTTTTTATAGAATGCCAGATTTGACTCGGCTGGATGGAGGACTTCAGGTACTGTAACTAATACAAGACAGACAGACAGGCAACATGTCTGATGTGAACTCATTACCAGACCTTACTGACGGTCAGGGTCTGCTGCAGAACCCCTGAGCCGGTAGCCGTGTCTTGCTCAAGGACACTTCAGCAGGGCAGATGCTTGCCGTTATGAGGGACTGAACCCAAGCCCCCCGGTTGAAGGACGACATGTGAAAAAATCCCCTGGACTGGAGCTTCAACAGCAGCACTGTGCTGCATTACAGTATCCATGGCACCATCAGCACCAACTGGCTCCCTCATCCAGCCCCTGCCCCAGGCTGGCTCATCCCCAGGAGAGCCAAGCGCTCTCAGGCTAACTTGTGTTGCTATGGCTTACTATCATGGAGCCAAACAATGTCTGGCTGAATTAATATCTGACTCTCCTGTCAGGTTTACTGCCAAGATCTAGCTGTTAACCCGGGGACGCTGGGCTTTCAGCGGCACACAGGAACCACGTCTGACAGATGGGGATCGCTGCATGAGGCAAGCTGGGAATATCAAATACTGGTTACGTGGAGAGCCACCACCTGGTTGAACCTACAACCAAATGTTAGTCTGTATTGGAAAAAAAGTGATTTTTATGTTTATTTTAGCTCATGCTCTTCTGCAGAGAGACTCACAGTGAGCCATCAAGTAGGGGTGCAATGCCTTGCTCAAGGACACTTGGCGGTTGCAGGGATGGAAACTGTGACCTCCTGGTTGTGACCATCTCTGTAACCTTTTGTTCTACTATTATCTCGTATGATCTTCCTCCCCTGAAGCTTTGGTTGACATGTGACACTTCAAAGCCGACAGCGCCGCCCACTGAACCACCAGGACACCGTAGAAGAACATCTTCACTCTGAAGTGAGATGTGTACGGTACCGTGCAGAACTCTTACGCAACATGTAAAAAAAGATCTGTGAAGCGAAGATGCTTTGAAAAACAATGAAATGAAAACTTTCTAAATATCAAAGAGCAGGAATGTAAAACACTGATGCAGAAAACAAAAAAATAAACATCTGAGACCAAATACATAGAAAAACATCTGGGGTGGCTCAGACGCTTACACAGGTCTGTACCACTCTGCTGTGACAGTGAAGCATTATGGGTCTATTAGTGATGAGTCATCTTTATGTATGTTTTTCTACTCTATTATTATATAACTATAGTGGTTCAGCACCTAGCTATCAAATAAACAAACAATCTTCGTCTACGTCAGATATTTGAGGGTTTTTGAAATATTTATTGATTCATTTCAGGTGATCGTTTTATTACAGATAGATAATGGACAGGCCCTCATACCGGCTGTTTGAAATGTGAGCGGGGGGGGGGGGGGGGCCTCGTGTGACTAAAGCTGGAGCTGTAGGGGCTTTTAACAGGAAGGACGCCTATTATACGACATTACCCATGAGGCAAAGGGTGAGAGTCGTTGACCCCGCCGCGCTGCCTGAACGAACGCCGGAGTGAATTTCCAATCAGCCGGCTGGGGGAACCGAGAGGAGGACGACGCCGGGGAAATGACAAATGAGAATATACGAGTTCATTCATCAAAAGCTCCCGCTCACTTGGACATCAGATCCAAGGACGTCCAGACGACCTTCAGGGTTGGGGAAATTCACAACCGAAGACGTTTAGACGTGATGGAAGCCTCACGCCTCGTCAGTGTGTCCATCACAGGGTCGGTGAAGGGTTGTGAGAGAGAGAGAGAGAGAGAGAGAGAGAGAGAGAGAGAGAGAGAGAGAGAGAGAGAGAGAGAGAGAGAGAGAGAGAGAGAGAGAGAGAGAGAGAGAGAGAGAGAGAGAGAGAGAGAGAGAGAGAGAGAGAGAGAGAGAGAGAGAGAGAGAGAGAGAGAGAGAGAGAGGAGAGGAGAGGAGAGAGAGGACTCAAGTTCATCAAAGCGTTATGGAGCTGCTCACAGGCCAACAGGGCAATACTGTGGTATTGCTGGGCAGTTGAGAGTGTGTGTGTGTTACTGTGTGTGTGTGATCAAGAATATCAAGTTGAAACAATCCTTCTCTCTCTCTCTCTCTCTCTCTCTACCAAGGTCATTGTCTGAGTGATCCCTTATTGTAATAACAAGGTTTTGAACCATGTGGCTCATGTAGCTGTGGGTGTATTGAACCATTAAATATAGTGTGTGTGTGTGTGTGGTAACAACATTTGCCCTCCTGAGAGCAGCGGACAATGTTGCAATTATGTGTGTGTGTGTGTGTGTGTTGGGCTGATGCAGAGTTCAGGGAACAAAAACTGACAACTGAAAAACAAGAACTGATTTGTGAAGGAACGGAAACGCAACAGAGAACTTGACAAGCTCTCTCCTGTGATTGGATGATCGCTTGGTGTCATAATTGACTTTATTCCAAGTCTTGCCCTTGACCTCTGACCTCATCAAGGCGTTTTCGCCCCCACAACACATGAGGACATAAACTAGTGCTGTCATAGTTTTGATTCTTAAAACGATCCGATGCAACAAAACAACAGAAACAGTAAAAGAGTCTGAACTGGCCCTGGATCAGCTTTCCTTGCATCAGTGGGCACTGCGGTAGCACAGACCTCCATCTTGTTGTGGAAGAAAGTGATGCTGGGAAAAGGCCAAAATAACGACAGGCATCGAGCCGCAACCGTCTTGACTCTGCGTCCGATAACGGATCAATAACGGATCAATAGGGCTTCGACTTTTGTTAGTAATCAGTCGGCCACAAAAAAAATCAAACGGCACTTAAAAGGTCAGAGGGAGGGTCAACAGGCTGAAAATGTAGTTATAACTATTACTTCCTTCTGTGATTTTGAAAATGTAACAGCGCTGGTTTGTTGGTAGAGTTTCTGTCTTGTGTTTGGTCACGTAGACAAACTACTTTTTATATATTTTTTTTAGAATGACTTTGATTCTTCATCATCATCAGGTTCGTTTTAATTTGACAGGACTGACTCTTTATTCTCATCTGGACACCGCAGCGCCAAAACGTACTGGAACCGTCTGGCGGCGGTGAACGCACCACCACGTTCAAAGTCGATTAAATCAGCGGTTTTGTACTACGGACCGGCGCATATAATTACAAATTTTTGGCGGACCGGAGGAGTCAATTATTGAGAATTTTTAATGTATGATTGACAACATCAACATTTAGATTGACTAGCATATATAGCTATATGCGCCAGCAGGTGGCAACAGAAGGCTAATTTTAGAAAAATAATATTATTTGATGAGAAATATGTCGATCAGACATAGAGCGCTTTTACTGTAATCAGAAATCACCGTTTCCCCTTTAACGTTACGCACCCAACACCCAACACCCATTGGGAATGGTAGCAATGTCTTCAAAGCTAGTGTGCTGATCTCTGGATATTCTTCCTTCGCTTTAATCCAGAAGGATGGCAATGAGGCTGTTGAATTGAACAGTGTTTTTAGTCCTCCGTCATTTGTAAGCTCAATTAACTGGTCCTCTTGACGTGATGATAGGTTCTCTCTGCCGACGTCCAGAAATGGATCGCGGATCCATTCTTTGCTTTTTCTCAGGTCTTTTGAAGATAGGAAATAGCATTCAAATGAATCAGACAGTGATGTCAGGTGGCTATGAATTAACTGCGAACCCCTCGTTCAGTCCAGTCACCGATCCTCTCCGGCTCGTCTGCTCCAAGACCCCACCTGTCCGTCACACATTCATTCATACTGGCTGATCCAACATGTTGTCCTGTATTGGTGGACACAGGGTGGGGGTGGATGGGGGGGGCGATCCCAGTTACAGGAGACAGACAACAAAGACCGGAGCTCAGGGACCCTTGGGTGCCACAGAGATCAAACACACAGCAGGCCTGGAACCGCTAGGGGTGGGAATACATTAATACATACATACTGGATGGGGGGATGAAAGGAGGGGGGAGGGGGAGGAGGAGGAGGAGGGGGAAGGAGGGAGGAGGCGACGGGTCGGACACATGGAGGTACAGACAGAGAGACGCCTCACCCTGACACACACATCTGGCTAGCGAGAGACACACACACACACAGCTAGGGTAAGGTCAGAGCAGTGGTGGTGTAAATGCTGTCACACACTCTGAGGAAGACCTCTCTCTGATACAGTCTGAATAATACATACTGCAGTGGGTTGGGGAGAGAGAGAGAGAGAGAGAGAGAGAGAGAGAGAGAGAGAGAGAGAGAGAGAGAGAGAGAGAGAGAGAGAGAGAGAGAGAGAGAGAGAGAGAGAGAGAGAGAGAGAGAGAGAGAGAGAGAGAGAGAGAGAGAGAGAGATTTTATGTGTCTGTTGAGACTTATATCTAAGATTAAAAAACATCTCTCTCACCTTCTTAGTCAATCACAACTCTGTCAGGGTGTGTGTAGGTGTGTGTGTGTGTGTATATAGGTGTGTGTGTGTATATAGGTGTGTGTGTGTATATAGGTGTGTGTGTTCAGCCCATGGCAAGGGTAGAGCTTTACACTGAATATTTAGTGTTCTTTTCTGAGTAACGTGGAGAGGGCCATTATACCTGCTGTGTGTGTGTGTGTGTGTGTGTGTGTGTGTGTGTGTGAGAGAAAATACCTGAGGTTTCCGCCCACTGCCATACACACACACACACACACACACTGTGACCTACAGCCTGCATGGTGCTCTTGGCGCTGGGATGTCAGTTTTTTTTTCCAACTTATTTTAACAAGGCAAGTTGAAAAAGAACACAGTCGTATTTAGAGCAACAGTCTGGGGACTTGGGGCGCACACACACACACACACACACACACACACACACACACACTGCGATAAACTCACACAGGATTGGGAGATGAAAGTAGTGCAGTGTACAGTAGTAGAGTGATGACGGGGAGAAAAATTAAATACACTCACAAGATGTTTTTGCTGTGAAACCGTGTGTGTGTGTGTGTGTGTGTGTGTGTGCGTGCGTGTGTGTGTGTTATTGCAGCAGTCTCAACAACATTATATAAAGGAGTGGCTCCGCCTCCCAATTCTCTGTGACTTCAATAACAGTCAGTTTACACATCATCTTCTTTTATTTCCCAGAACACCCCACAACCAGAAGGTCACAGGTTCGATCCCCTCAACAGCCCGTCCATCCACATGTCATAGTATTATTGACCCTCGTTGAGGCTGAAGGCTTTATCTTTTGTTTTCCAGGACCAGCTGAATTATTTCATTCTTCCAGCTCATGCACCTTGCAGGAGTTGAGAGGTTGTGACAGGCTGCACAGGGAATCGAACCCCTCACCCTTTCCAGTGCCGGTGCCTTGCTCTAACCCATTTCATGAGTGCAGATTCTGTCCGGTCCCACGCTGCATTTGTGGCTCCGTTCACACTGCAGGCCTTAATTCTGAATTCGGATTTTTGTGCTCAGATTGTTTGTCAAACCGTTTGAAAGTGATCCATATCCGACATGCTCATGAGTAGACTATCAACAGATGGTGTGTGGGGTCATGAGACGCAGGATTTCCACCATATCATTTGAAAAGTCTGCCGTCTGTTGCATAATGCCACCGTCCTCCTCCCTCCTGTTGGTCTCCTGAACTGTGCTGCTCCCTCGGTGTCAGGAAAGTAAATGAAAAGCAAATGAACCTGTAAATTCAACCTCAAACAGTCTCTCCACGCTGCCGGCCGTCCCCGGATCGCCTCCTCGGTCCTCCCTCTCCGGTCTGGAGTAGCGGTCCTGGCTGTAATGCAGGCAGGCAGTCAATCAGTGGATTTTTGTTTTGAATTATGCTTTCATCTCCCATAAATACAGCAATAAATCAGTCGCGCTTTGCTGCCGTGTACCCAGGGCTCCAAAGTTTTCCATTTATTAAGTTTACAAATCAGTTCAGCGTTAAGGTGAGCCGCAGACGGCTGGCCGACCGGCTAGTTCAGACCAGGTCGGTGTCGGGGAGGAGAATATCATCACGCTGCTGAACCTTGCTGGTCGGCGGGAGGTAGGATCAGAATTCAAACGTGCCGTCCTTCCCTATCTTCCTTTTCTTCCAACTTCACACAGATCCTCTTCATCTCTGAACAAACCTCCCCCCCTCCCATATCTTCCTCCTTCATGTGGCCATCGGGGCTCCTGGACCGCGGGGCGACGGCTGGCTGCCCCATCATCTTTTAAATCACCTCTTAAAACTCACTTTTATGGACTTGATTTTATGATATGATCTTTAACCAATTGTCCTTGACCTCCCTCTTTATGTTTTACTGTATTTTACAACATTACGGGCCACTCCTTGTCACTTCACCCCCTGCTGAGCAGAATATTGAGGCCGTACTGGGAGGAGAATCGCCAGACCGCTTTCATTTATTTGTCTTTTAAAGAATATTACATAGAAATCATTGAATTATCTGTAATCTTTGATTCATAATCTTGATATTCAGTGTGTACAGCTTACTGGTTTGGACTGAGGTGCATGAAGAACATCACTCTGTCGTCTCTGAAATGTTGTCGTCTTCATGTCTGTCGCTGTCTCAGTATTTAATATTTACTGTGGACGTTTTTATTAAAGCGCCCCTCCACTGACCTCACAGACAATATGAACACAGTAGGAGTGACAGCTGATTTCTACCAATCAAAAAAAAAAGACTCATCTGATTGGCCCCCGCCCTGGCACACCTGAACCCCGTTTTGACTGTGATTGGTGGAAATAATCACTTTTTGAAACGCTTCCCGAGGTTTAGACGTTTGACGGGTGAAACCGGAGGAGGGCTCGTGCTGTCTCTGTCTTTAATTGATTGCATCGCCTGCAGTGCAGCTCAATCCTTCATTTGTGTACGTTTAGATTCGCCGACTCCCCCATGACAGGATTATTTTTCAACTCTGCACACCCCCTGTGTAATTATGAAATATCAAATGAGAAAATCTGAATGGTTAAAAAAAATCGCAATATTGCAAAAAAAAAAAAAGACATTTGTTTGGTGACCTTTAGCAAGAGTAAACACACACATAGAGAAAGACTACCAATACCTACTGTGCCACCTTGTCACTTGTTTTTTCTGTTTAATCTTTAGTTAACCAGGTTGATCCCATTGAAATTCACAATCCCTTTTTTCTGGCCGAGAATTCAGCATCAGCACATAAAAGTTGCAGACCAACATCAGACGACAACGTACAAAGTCAGAATACAGTCACAGTCACATAAAAGAAGAAGGGGCGACATAAAACAACGTACACAACTGAGCACAACAATCCAAATCATATAAAAAAAAACAACAAAGTAAAAGTTTCTGTATCAGAAAAGTTGAAATTCCACTCAACATCAAACCAATAGGTTCTTTACTGAGTCTGACTCAAGATCCTTCACCTTCCCCTTAACGTCACCAAGACAAACCAGCTTCTCTCAGGTTTCTCTTGGTGAGTTTGAAGCGATGATGTCCTCATAAAAGTACACCAGTTACTAAAATACAGACAGCGAGCAAACGGCCGACGATATCGCTTTGGGAAACAAAATGGAAACCAATCAGCTTTCAGTGTGGCTGTTATATGCCGTTCTTTTCCTGTGTCTTTTTCCAATTTATTTCATGAAAGTGAAAAGCATAGGCTAATGGTTTGAAAAGCTTTACTCTTTACTCTTAATGGCATCTAATGATGTTGTGCCCAGAAAATGTCAGCTTGTAAGCTAGCTAGTATCTGGTTAGCTAACAACAAACAAACACTCTTTAATGTGGTTTACAATCTGTTAGCGCATTTTGATAAAATACATGATACAAACATATTTGAGAAGCTAAAAAATGTACTTTTGACCAGATTTGGGAATTGGCCACCAGCACGGTTAACTATCACTGTCCTGTTTTGTGCACTAGTTAATGTATCTAGTAGCAGCTAGCGTTACCGTAGCGGCTAGTAGTTGCATGTTAACATCAGTTGCTTTGCTAGATTAGCCTGCTGGCTAGTTAGCTAGCTAACAGTTTGCTCAGGTTAATTGAGCTGATGATTTTCATGCTACGACTAAGACGGCCAAGGGGTAAAGCCTGTGTCAAAATAACATACATTTGAAATCAAATTATTTTACATTTACTGTATTATAGTTTAAAAACTCTCCTTCTCTGGGGAAAATGGACGAGGAGAGAAGCTGTCTCTCCTCGTCCATTTTCCCCAAAGAAGGAGAGTGAAGGGAAGTAAAAAATTATTCACAGGAAGATATGAGATTGAGAAAGAAACAAACAAAGAGATGTCACAAAAAGAGGGAAAAATAAGAGTGTAGAGCATGTAGAGTTAGAGCTGAATATCAGAGAGTCAGCACATTCTCTGGTTGGACCATCCACTTGGAGGGGAAGCGTGTTCCCTGTATGAAGTATTCCCTGTATAAAGTGTTCCCTGTATGAAGTATTCCCTGTATGAAGTATTCCCTGTGGATTACTGGAATAAAACCACATCATGCTTCCCACCGAGGAAGACAAACCCCATGAGGACATTCTCAGGTGGCTCTGACAGTGCTCTGAGTGTGTGCATACGTTTTTATGTGTGTGCATATGTTTTTATGTGTGTGTGTGTGTGTGTGTGTGTGCCTGTATGAATGTTTGCGATATCACTATACTATCGCTATACATGTTATACTCTAAATCCCTCTCAGGACTTGAAGATTTGCAAATCTCAGAATGCAAGCATGTTTTGAACAATGTGCATGAAGTATGTGCACGTGTGTGTGTGTCTGTGTCAGTGTGTCTGTGCATGCTTGTTTGTGTACATGCATGTATGTTTGCTCATGTTTGTGTCATGGTGCAGTGACTGACTCAGCCACTGGGGGCGGTGGTCCCTTTGGATCTCCCTCCTTCACCATTTTAACACCAGGTGCCATTCATCCCGGTAATGAGACCACGCCCTTTATAAACCAGTCTCTCCCTGCGCTCAGCGCTTCAGTGTCAGTTTGTCTACACTTGGCCGGTATCGGTACGCTCTCATTCGCTCTGTAAAGAAGATCTATAGACTCTGCTCTATTCTCTTTTCTGTCTCTTTTCTTTCTCTTTTCTTTCGGGGAATTTGTCGCCTGTTCGGGGTAGTTTTCAGTTAGTTCTTCAAGAGACTATCGCCCGTTGTGGGTTGTTTTACATTCAGCTTTATATTCCTTGTAGGGGCACCTCGGAATTATTTTAGTTCTCCCTTATCGCCTTTCTGTTCCCTTCCCTCAGTCTGTTTACGCAGATTTAGTGGCTATTCGCCAACAGGGGCCTGTTCCAAGAAGCAGGTTCAGCAAACTCTGAGTCTAACCCTGCACTCTGAGTTGATTCATTCCGAGATGGCAAAGTCTGAGTTTTCGGTTCCAGAACGGCTGATTTGAGTTAGTTCAATCAACTTTGAGTATGTTCACCTTGAGTTGTGCGTGTGTACAAGTTTATATATCTATATAGATATCCAAAATGGGTTTTTTTTTGGAGGGGGGGGGGTTCATTTTCCCAACAGATACTGACGGTGTTATCCACCTTGTTGAGCCTCCTGCCCCAACAGAACTCCTTGAGGTTGTAAGTACTCAATACTCCAGAGATCTTGTCACATACAGTAGTTTAAAGTATACCAAAACAGACTACTCGTCTTCATCACAGGATGATTATGAAGACACGTTGTCTGCTGTCACAGAGAGGCCTACAGAGGTATATATCTTAATATTATGTATGGTAGCTACTGATTGCTCTCTCCCCATTCACATTTCTTTACATTCTTGTGTGGAGTTTGACATTTACACTGAAGTGATGAGAATAAATAATGAATGGACAAACAACCTGCACATTCTTATCCTTTTTAACAGAGCATGGCTGGGCATTACCAGGAGGGTCCATCAACCTCTGCAGCACAGATTGCCACAGTGAGATGTTCAATAAATGCCAGGTTAATTCTGCATGTCGAACTGTAGAATTTACTGCCATCCTTATATTTTCCCAGCTACCAGTAAAGGAGCTCTACAAAATGCATCTCATTAAGAAGATGGCAAAAACTGACCAAGAAATGGTGTACTTGGGGCGGCAAATACAAAAGGCAGATCTAGAAATTGAATTACTGGAACACAAGTTAGAGGTGGGTGCATGGTCACAGGTGAAATGTGTTGTTGGAACAATATAAAAATACTAACTGTTGCTTTTTGGATTTGTAGGAAATAAAGAAGACCAAATGAAATGTGAATGATGTCTTTATTTGACTGCTTGGGGTGGTGGCAGCTTAATCTGTGAAATGTAGACGGCATAATAGGTCTCGGACAGCTCTTCCATCCTGGACATCTGCAGGGTGAATGGCATGGTCTTCCTCGGGGTCTGTTCCATTGTACGGCAGGTCTTTGCTCTCCTCTAATTGTGGCAACATTATGGAGAACAACACATGCCACAATAATGTCACATGCCCTCTCTGGGGTTACCCTGAGTCCACGTAAGCACTGGAACCGGGCTTTGAGCATGCCTATAGTCATTTCAACCCGGGCTCGAGTCCTGCAGTGGGCCACATTGAACCCCTGTTGGGGGCCCGGCTCAGGGTCAGGGTAAGGGGTCAACAGATTGGGCTGGCATGGGTACCCTCTGTCACCAAGCAGGTAGCCATCAAACTCTCCTGTAATTATATAGTGGGTACATTGTGTTAAAAGAGGGAGACAAGGGAATGATTGTTTGTCCAAAGCTTTACTTACCACCGTGCAAATCTGTTGGTCAGGCTACACTCACGATACATGCGTGAGTCATGCACGGAGCCGGGCCACTTGGCTTCAACATTGGTGATCATATGTGTTGCATTACATATGATCTTGACAGTGCAGAGAATGAGAGATGTTAGTTGCAGCATATTGTGATGTATAGTCTCTGTTATTGTAAGACAGTAGTCAATGTACCTGCACATTAATGCTGTGAAACCCCTTCCAATTCACATAGACTCCTTCATTAACTGAAGGAGCTATGATGGGGATATGCGTGCCATCGATGCAGCCCATCACATTGGGAAACCCTGCAAAATAGCAATTAATTACTCATCCCAGGCTGAGGTCTCGGCAGAATGTCATTAACAGAATATAATTAAAAATATCGTCATTGCCTTCTACAGAATGATTTCTACATCAGTCACCTGCAATCCTGTGGAATTCCTCTTTGATGGTCATTAGGGGTTTGTGCCCAGGGAACACTACAAACATGTGCAGTAACCCTTTAAGAGCAAGGGACACTTTCCTTACGGCTCTACATGCCGTTGCTTCACCAATGTGCTCTGCGTCGCCAATATTATAAAGAAAACTCCCGTTTGCAAAAAAAGAAGCGCAACGCAAAGACTTTGCTCTGATGTGAGAGCACGTCCGCGGTGTGTAACAGTCGAAATGAAAGGCCGGAGAAGGTTATTAAGATAAATTATAGATTGTGATGAAAAACGGTACCGTTCAAAGAGGTATTCATCGGGAAATGATAAAACATGTAATCGGGGTCTCAAAATCCTCTCCCGACGTAAGGCTTGGCGAATAACTTCGGCTTGGACATCTATCGCTTCAGCGAGGAAAGGACACGCCATGTCCGACAGCTGCTTCAGGTTCAGCAGAGGGAGGAGACAGGGAGAAAGTCAGGGTTTGTTCAAGAAAACCTGCCAGCGAGCAGGTTAGGTTCGCAGAGTCAGTTACCATGGTAACTGATTCAGAGTTTGAGTTACCTCTCTTTCTGGAACGGACCCCAGAATAGCTTTTTGAAACCCTGGTTGTTGGCGGTTGGCTTTGCAACCCTGCCCCCCATCACAGTTTGATCAATAATACATTTTGCACGATAAATCTTCTCAGATGCTGCACAGCTATCAGATCAGGAAATCATCCATATACAAAACTCCAAATAATGTTGGTGTGTGTGTGTGGGTGTGTGTAAATGTATGAAGAAAAAATCCTGTGTGTACACAAACAGCTATACATTTTATAAATCCGTCTCATGCTGAAAGATTTAGAGCCTCAATCATGAATTTCATTGAAGTTATAAATAAAAACTTGGTGTCAGATGACAGGAAGTGATCCCTTCCTCAAATCCAATATAGAATGAAAGATAAAGAGCTAGATCTGAATACCAGAGAGTCAGCACATTCTCTGATTGGCCCGTTCCCTGTCGAGTCCTGCAAGTCAAATAAAACCAGAGTTCATTTAGTGTGTGTGTGTGTGTGTGTGTGGGGGGGGTATACACATCCTTAACAGTGTGAGTGCTGTGTTTATAGTGTTTCCTATTCCAGATGCATGTAGCGCTACGTGGCTACATCTGTCATGGAGGACACTCTGCACTCCTGTTGAATTACTGTTGGGCTTCGGCTCCATCCTCAAGAGGAACCAATTGGAAAACAAGTGGCTCCGTTCACACTGCAGGCCTTAATTGTGAATTCGGATTTTTGTGCTTAGATGTTTTTGTCAAACCGTTCACATTTGAAAGTGATCCATATCCGAAATGATCATGAGTAGACTTCTATCAACGAATGGTGTTGTGGGTACAGGACAGAAAGATCAGATTCCATTTTTGTGTTCACACTGCACTAAAAAATCTGATCTGCATCACATGTAGGCCAAAAAAAGATTTGGGACAATTTCACCTGTAGTGTGAACGCAGCCATATAGAGGTCATCATGGGCATACCTTCAGGAGGGGGCGTGTCCCTAGAGATACAGAAATAATACTATTTACCTTCAATTCAAGTTTATTGTACTGCTGTATGTCTGTCAGCTGGAACATAAATGTAACAGTGAGAGGTTGGATAGACGAAGACATGTTCAATGTAACTGTGATGTACATTTTTTATGAGCTGGGTGGAAACTCTTCATCACCGTGGCGAGCGGCTACTCCATCAGATCCATCCCTCGGAGTCTGACCCTGGCGTGTCGGCCGGCTATCGGGTTAAACATCTTGAACACTCGACACTGAGGACCTTAAAGGCCTTGGAGCTCCCCCTGCTCCAAGATGTAGCAGGAATGGGAAAAGAGAGCGACTCTGTTTAAATGCAGCGTTCAGAAGCATGTGTGCACCTTGGAATCTGTTTTCCGAGGCTGGAACGGATTTCCTGATTTTTGTTATTGCTTTTCATTTGTAATATTTAGTCAACGATTCAGATTATACAGTAGATCAAACCTTGGTAATCCACCCTCCCTATTCTTCATGTTTTTACTTTGTTCCTCAAATAAGTTGGCACCACCAGAGATGGATGTGAAAATGCAGCTACGTCAACATCTATATTCTCTATTGATTTGCATTGGGAGGTTTGGGTGCGCTGTGCCCTCTTTGATAGGAAATTCATTAAAATTGTAGGTTATTACTGTCTCTCTTGGATTATGGCAATGCAGTGATGTAATATAATTACTATTTGCTGACTTTGCCTCTAAAATCTGTAGAATATGAAGGTAAATAGATGAGTACTTCACTGTACAGACAGCTGAGTCTTCTGGTTTTATCGAGTCATTTTCCCTCCGTCCACAAATTCCTTACCTAATGAGCCGTCCTGATTGTGTCAGCAGAATGGATGCAAAACTTAGATGGATGGATAGATGATGGACAGATGGATGCATACACATTTTATTTTCCTCCAGGGGGATATTGAGAACCATCCACCAACTTCCTCACCTGAAGTTCAAGCGCATGGTTTTGTTGAGAAAACGCTCCTGCTGGATCTCATTCCAATTCATTTTCATTCTCCAAATTGCTAATATGGTTAGCTTTGGGCAAGAACCGTTCAATGAATCTGACAGGAAGTAGGCCTAGTCTTGATACAGAGAAATATCGACACCTTGGGTTGGGATTCTTCATTACATTTACATTCATGAGATTCAGCTGAAACTCTAATCCAGAACCAAACCTATGAGCTTTCAGCTACGGGACGGTTTCTGTAGCCACTTGGCTACCTTGCCTTCGGGTCCGTGTTCATGTTATTGAGATTAGCTGCGGCATAGCATGCTAACTGACCTCCATCTATATTTAATGGCGGGATGGTGTAAGCTTAAAATCCATCACTCCTGCAGAGAGCCTCCCTAGCCTCCAGCAATGAGAATCACAGTGGAGAATCAAATCATCCAGCGATACACAAGCATCCGATGTAACTCTCCCTGGTGCTCTATGTAATTGTGATGCTGCACCTGTGCTGGCTGAGGCACTAATTATTACTATTGGGGCTTTGGCTCAAACACCAACACAATCAGAAGCACACCAACCAGTTGGGGAGTCTGTTGGGGAAGAGACATTAAGAAAGCTGCGATTTAAATTGGACACGAAGCTCAAAAAGAGCAAAACATGAAGCTGAATCACTAGTGCTCTCTGAAATGTTGAATGAATGAAAGCCCAAATGAATTTCTGGTGTCAGTATGGATTTCACTGGCACGAAATCTTCTCCGAACAGGAAGTAACGAATCAAAACCTAAGAGTGAAATCCAAACGGAGTGAGGCTCCGTCCAACGTCAGATCTTTTCCTCTTTGGTCTGAAGCATCACAGACCGGCTGGTTGGTGGACATGAGTGCTGTGTGCAGTTCACTGACCTCACCTTACAGGATTTCTTGGCACTAAGGTTCGGATTTCACCTTTTGCTGCCATTTGGAGTTGCCAATAGTGCAGCTTTAAACTTTCTTTATATTCACTTTTTATTTTTTGAGCACTTTTACCACCTTGACAAATGAAAATAACTTTTTTCACTATTTTGTCTTATTAATGTCCCTTTTTGGAGGCTTAATGCCCTAACTAGCTGAGTGTGGGCTTCTTTTACCTATGTGTATGTAGAAACCTAGCTTGTTGAAGGTAAAGCAGGTCACTGGGGTTATCAAGTGGACAATATTTCACAGCAGAAGTTTACATGCAGTAAAAGTAAAACGGCTTCATCTCTTTTATCACAGAGAAATTAACTTTTAATAAGAGACCCAGGCTTATTAAAACCTGATTAATATAGTGCATCTCAATATATATGGAAGGTACTTCAAAGCTGATGTTAGATATTAGCTGCAGGCGAGTGCAGAGGGATGAAGAAGGTTCATTTCCATTATTTTTGGGGTATTTCTTTATTGGACAGTTGGCAGCGTAAAGAGACAGGACCGATTGGGAGAGAGAGAGAGGAGGGGGGGTGATTCAAACCCAGCATGTTGCAGCCCCATGGTATACGCCATAGGCCTGGTGGCTCAACCAGGGTCCACTTTCAAACCCACCATAGAAGAAGACCAGACTGAGCTGTTGGAGCCAAATTTCACAAACCAACAAAATATAAATATTTCAGGCAACAGCTCACGTATTGTTTAGGACAATTTGATTGAAAATAAAATGCAAATACAGATTTTACTTTGGCGTCAGGGCCAGATCCTTTGGCAGATAAAATGACAACAAGGAATATACTATACATGAATAGAACTATGTGTATAGTGGAGCACCCACTATTTCCATGAGGACACCCAAAACTGATATCTTGAACACTGAGCTGCTGCATCAAGGCTGATTCAGGATCAGAACTGGGCACTCTACTATTACTACTTATTCGTATGGCCCCAGCAGTCCACCTGATATGCAGAGCAGCAGGCAGCGAGCGTAGCACACAGCACGTTAATAAGCATGGCGAGTAGCGTAAGTTGTGCAAAAACATTTATTGACCGGCATGTCAGACGGAGCTGGAGCTCATCTGCCTCAGGGTAACCAGGACTGTATGCGGCGCGCAGGAGGAAATTACCCATAATGCCGGACCATGTTAGACGCCTCATTAGAGAGTTGATGATGGGCACTGAGGAACGGCCTTTGCTAATGACATTGACTGTAGCTTCGTTGTCGCAAAACACCAGGATCTGTTTGGTAGACCACTGATCCAGAAGGAGGTGGAGCGGTTCCTCGTGGTTGAACCCTGTTGGAGCTGCGATGTTACGGGCATGCAGCGCATCTAGGATGCGAGAAACCGGCCAGGCAGACAGTTTGCTTTTTGCCAGGCGGATGCTCCGGCGGGGTTGTGGGGCGTCGACTCCTTCCTCTGCTTGGGAGGATGGCAAACCGGTGGCAGGAAATAGGGGCTCGGACATACCTCCTGGTTAGATGACCTCATCCTCGGACTCAGAGGTGGAAAAACACACGGTGACAGAGATTACTACCAGTAAGGTGTGAGCTTCATCAGCTTCATTTCCTCACATTCACACTGTGGAGTTCCCCAGTACAACCACAGTCTTCTACTGTTGGCCACTGAGCAGCTTTACTGAGAGCAACTGGGGATTTGGTGCCTTGCTCAAGGGCAGCGCGTGGCCCAGGGAGGCTCAGTGTTTCTTTTCCACTCATCAAACTGGTGTCAGTGTGGGATTTGAACCAGCAACTTTCTGATCACAAGCCCAACTTTGTAACCTCTACACACACACACACACACACACAGACACACAGAGCCTTGTAGCAGGTTGTTATCTGCAGTAAACAGCGGAGAGCTTATATCCCTCCTCTGGAGAGCGAGAGAGAAACAGAAAAAGCAAGGTGTGTGTGTGTGTGTGTGTGTGTGTGTGTGTGTGTGTGTGTGTGTGTGTGTGTGTGTGTGTGTGTGTGTGTGTGTGTGTGTGTGTGTGTGTGTGTGTGTGTGTGTGTGTGTGTGTGTGTGTGTGTTCCAGGTTAATCCCCAGACTGCGGCCAGAAAGCTAAACCTACCTGGAGTTTAAAACTGAGGAGAGAGGGGAAGGAAGGAAGGGAGAATGGTAAAACACACAGAGGGATTTAGGAGAGAGAGCAGTTGAGAGGAAAGGATGGAGGAGAGAAAGAGAGGTATAGTGAGAGAAGGCAGTGAAGACATGGAGGAGGAGAGAGGGCACAGGTAGGAGACAAGGTAGAAGGTAAAGGAGATGAGTGAGGGAAGAAGAGTGGTGGAGTGAGATGAGAGAACAGCCGTCCAGCCCGGGCTTCTGCTTCTCTAACCTTTATTCATCCAGGAGAGTTTTACTGAACACAGATAATCTGTTACAGCAACACATTCATACATCATGTATTATAGAGGTGTGCTGCTGGCCACTGGGAGCTGACCGGTACAACCACAGTCTTCTACTGCTGGCCACTGGGAGCTGACCGGTACAACCATCGTCTTCTACAGCTGGCCACTGGGAGATGGGCAGTACAACCACCGTCTTCTACTGCTGGCCACTGGGAGATGGCCGGTACAACCACCATCTTCTACTGGGAGGAACTCTACTGGAGCAGTTGGGGGTTCAGTGCCTTGCCCCAACTTTGCAAGGCGTTTCCTCACCCACTCCTCCAAGTGCAACATGTCTTAATTTTAGTTCAGGACCCAAAATGCATTGCAGGCCTGTTGTCGGTACTGTAATCACCACTTGAGTGCTAGTATGTGGATCGGCATAGCTGTGATTTGGGCCCAATCCCAATGTCCCCCCTAAGACAAGTGCGAGAGGCTGCAAGGACTCCAAATTGTATAAATAGGAATGGGACAACACTTTGCGACATATCGCGTTACCTTGACGACACCAAAACATGTTACGTACGATTGTGGGTTAGGGACTTTTTATTTTCCATTTTTTTACTTTCATCACGACCAAGGCCCTTAAGGGACCGACTGCCTGATCTGAATGTCTTCCAGGCTCTTGCCTTACAGAGTGGTAGCTGTCAAATAATCAATTTACTCGTTTTTGTCAAAACAGCAAAAATTAAAAGAAATGGTTGATGAATAAACTAGGTGTGTAATATAACCGCTTGCATTCCTCTGATTTCATGTGTTTTGTATGTACCATCTTAAATCCTTGTTAATGTTTCTTTGTAAATTTAGGTACACCAGCACACGCAATACGCCAGGCTGAACACCCATGTGCCAGTCCTCAGGATGTACATGGATGTGGAGCGAGACATGAGGACCGACTTCAGGATGTCAAGGCTTTCAACGGTCTTCTAAACATTTTGCACCAGGAGAGGGATCACGGCTGGGGACATCATGTAGAGGTCCTTATTTTAGATTTTTGGCTGGCCCATGGGGTGTCAGCGGGTGACGGCATGGGCTTTTGATGTGCCAAAATCAACCATTTTTAGAGTTGTGCACAGGATTGCCAAGGAGATTCGCAGATGCACGTCTAAGGTCATCTTCTTCAGTCCAACACCTTGGAGGAAGTTGGCCGAGGACTTGGACAGCTGGCACAGCATGAGGCCTTCAATGAGGCTGTGGGGACCATAGACGAATGAAACCATCCAAACATAACCAGTTAGATTATTTTAATTACAAACAGTTTCACTCCATTCAACTTCAAGGTCTCTGTGACTCCTCTGGGAGTTGGACGTTTTTGTTGGTTATGGAGGTTCAGTACATGACACTGTTTGAGAAACAGCCCTGTTTATTTCAATTCCCTGTATCCCCCCCCGCCTGTTTTTTTTCCCTTGGGAGATGGAGGTAGCTAACCCTAACCCTAGTCTTCAGCTTCCAATTACAATTATAACCCCTTTCAGACACCCATTACAAGGGAGGCTGCAGGAGCGCTTCAATAAAATGCATGGCAGGGCCCGTCCTATGATTGAGAGGACATTTGGGGTCATGAAGGCACGGTGGCGGGCCACCTTATTCAAGGCGCTGGCCCAATTTCTGTTCAGAAGTTGCCTTAGCCTGTGCGTTCCTCCACATTGTGTGCCTCTCACATGGAGATGTCATGGAAGAGCCAGAGCTCCAGCCTGAAGAACCTGGACCCCCTGCTCCACCTGACCTACATGACATCCAGGAGAGGAGTGAGGCCCACATATCGGCACCCCAGCACCTTCAGGCCTCGTGAAGGGATCATGATTATGTACATTTAAATGAATGTTGGGCTTAGTCAAATCCCCTTTAGTTTACACTGATACCAGCTACCACAGCCCTGTTTTACCCTTAAAACATTTCTGTTAAACTATAAATAACTACATTACTGCCTTCTGTGATTCTTGTTTGTGATGGATCTAAAAGTCTTTTGATACTCAAGAATGACATTTCAACACTCATTTCTGTTTTGCACCCACAAATCTCCCTTAAAGCAAACTGTTTCAATATCCACGAAGGAGCTCTCAATTCAAAGACGGATGAAAAGCAACTCATGTTTAATGTCATATAGCTTTTAACTGAGGAATCATTTGACTTAAGGAAACAGAAATCAATGTAATTTATAGCCGTACATATTTTAAAACAAATCAAATGAAACAAGTCCATAGGGTTGATAACCATACATTGAAATATTCAAACCAAAAAGATGAAAAGGCTCCTTGTGCTTCTCCACCAACTTCCCAAAGGTACAAATAAGGGTGTCCAGCTGCTCCTGCTTTTTCTCTTCCTCGCTTTCATCCAGCTACCTCTGCCTCTTCTCCTGCCTTTCTGTGTACTCCTTTAGGTACTCTACAACCTCATTTTGTCTTTTTTTTAGTTAGGTCAAGATAACGAGGTGGACATAATCGGTGCTGTAATCAAAATGATCTAACAATTTCAATCTGCGATGGTAAATATGCATATCTTTATGCATTTCTAATTTGTTTGGTGGTCTAGGAGTTGGAATGAACGTCAGACCCCTTTCGAGGACCTGACGTTCAATCGGGCCTAATTGGAAGCTTCTACATAGGTTGGTAATGTTCGACGGGTGGGAAGTCGTTAGTGTACGCTGCTCCCCACTTACAAATTTAATTGGTTACGCCAATGTCCTCGGCAGTCCTGGCTGACCAGTGGACCGGGTCACGACTCTCCACCTGGAATTTCTCTGAGCTCAACAACGGTAAGTGACAACCCCTGGCTTTAATAGATTGATTTAAAAGACTCAGTAGTTCACATTGTCTGGTGTCTAGACGGTCTGAAAAGTTAATTAGGGGGACATACAGTAAAGCCTGCGGGAAAGCTAGCGCCGCAAACTTTAGCATCTGTTGTAGCTGCTTATCGGAGGTTGTGGCCTGCAAACCCTTAAGGCCATTGTTTAATCCTGCTGATACGATGACCTTGCCTACTTCTGGACAGGGTTTTAACTTCTTCGGAAGTTCAGTCATGTGGATAAAAGTGGCCCCAGGATAACTGTCCACCTGGACTAGCGGGTCGCTAAAGCTAGGTATGCGTGCCAGATTCGAGTCCCCCATAATGACCACGTGTTTTTTAACTGTTAAAGACCAGTCCCTGATTTTATTCTGGGTCCGCTGATGTCTTTTTGTCTTTTTTTGGTTAGGGTTAGTTTTGGAACCCCCAGGCAGTTGGTTTGGGGTAGTGGAGGTACTGGAGCAGAGGCACCTCATCGGGCACCTCATCGGGCACATCATCAGGCTCCTCTGCAACATCTGATGAGTCAACTCCTGTGGCAATGATGTTCAGAGGCTTGATGGAGTTGCTCCTGCCTTGTGCATTGCCTCGAGGAAAGGCCAGTTCCCGGCTGTCACCTCCCCACCCTCCGTCCCTGATCCGGTCCGTGGTAATATCAGATCCTGTGTAAAGGGTGTAAGAAACACAAGGTTAAATTAACACTTAACATCTTTTGATAAAATCTTACTGATTATTTATAGGACTGGAGCCAGATAATTCACAAAGATTCACCATCAGTGTAAAGTAAACCCTCATAGAGAAATAGCCTACATGTGATCCAGTGGCCCATTCATCAGATAATACCAGATAATTATTGATTTACCCTGTAACTTTTCTTTAAGTTTTCCCATTTCTTAGTGGCTTGAACTGTAGTGAGATCATTCTCCAATCCTGTCTCTTTTATGATACTTGAACCCTTGAGCAGAAGCATTTCTGTGGCCGGTGAAGTGAGGCTCATACTCCATGAACTTGGATGAACTGGAGTGTTTGTTGTTCGCTCCCTGTTTGTAAACAAAACAGTGATGTTGTTGGATCAGATCTGATGAAAGCATATTTGGAAATCATCATCATGCCCTCATTACAGTGAGCTATGTGTTTATACTTATATGTAAACTTCTTTTTTTCTTGTAGTTTCCATTTGTTTACTGTTTCCGGGCTTCCCCTGGTAACCCCGTATTCAACGTCACAACGCTATGAACTGTGGGTAATTCCCTCAGGCAAGGTCTGCAGAAATGCGGACTTATGGAAAGTGTGCACAAAGTGAGTGAGTGGACATTGGGATTGGGCCCAAGTCATTTAGCAGCCTAGTGTGGCAGACTGAGACATCGGCCACAGAGAAACTGGGTGGAAAAGACTACATTCACCCAGCAGTCGGCCATCTTGCCCCAGCTGAGGGGCGTTACTAATCAGCCAGGTGGGCTGATTGAGAACAAAGGAGTTAAAGAGTGGAGAGACGCCGTCCAGACAGCAGCCAGGCGTGAGGTGCCACACTAGTATGATGAAACCGATGCTGACAGTTACATTTGTTTGCGTGCTGTAAAACAAAAAAACATTCCCAGTGTCATCTCTTCTACTGGAAAGAGATGGAGAGAGGATCTTCTCCATATACAGGCAGCCATGTTTCCAAAAGTTTTGGTACAAAACCAGAAAGTCCTGCACAATCTGAAAGACGGAAAACATTTAGAAAGAGAGGAATTGAATGTGGCAGCTGCCATACTGGTTATGAATCATTTATCCCCATTATATGTCAAATTATATTCTATTAAACACATAGCATGCCTGGGGTGGTTAGACCTGGGAGCTCATGGAGGACCTCCAGTATATTTTTAGAGTTATTTGCCCTCATCCGCTCTGCAGGACTGCATCCCACATGCCTTATGCTTCATTCTTTTAGCTGTTCAGCTCTCCCTTCAGCTATGGGAGATTCTGTACAACACATTGTCAAAAGGCGTACTGGCCGTTTTGTTTTACCTGGGCACCATGTTTCCTGGCAAGACATTCAAATATCTTGTGAACAGAGATGGGGGCAGATTCAGATTCTTCTGTACTTTCTTTCCTATTTATATACATCTGCACCTTAAAACGCCGGGGCACTATACTTAGCATCCATCCAACACATTCACATAAACCTTTTCTCGTTAGCCTTCCTCCCTCTATCAGGTTTTCCCAAAGCCACTCACACTATCACTATCCTTCAAGCAGGGGCATGCCTGTACAAAAACTGATGCCAAGGCCTATTTGGTTTTAAGTTAGAGTCCTGTCTCTGGTTAAGTTAATTGGTGATTCACTCTGGATGCGCTGTGATTAGAAACTAACAAGCACCGGTGTGAGTTTCCTCCATTGTGTGGCTTCCTACAAACACTGTGTTACACTCACCTCTCTCCAATCTGCTCAATCAGGTTTGACACCAAAATTCGGACCATGCGGCGTCCGCTTGATTGTGATCAGACTAATCAATGCTCTCGGCAATCTACCTGCCCTCAGGTGAGGCTGTGAGAATCTGGCAGATAACCTGAAAGAAAAGTAGAGGAGAGACAATAAAGCTCATGAGGTTTTACTTCCTATTTAGTGTTGAAAAACAAAGTGAATCACAAGTCTGAAAAAGAGGAACTTCCAAATAATGGTGGTATCATCTGATCCACTGCTGTTATTTGTTCCTCCATGGGGGGTGGAAGTGTGGCAGTAGGACATCAGGGCTTGTGTGGCAGTAGCATTTCCAGTCTATGCAGAAAAGCCAAGTTAATAAAACCAATATATCGATCTCATACATTAAAAATATTAGTACAGTACAATTTATCCCAGTAGTCCAATATAGGAACAAATACTGATCATCCTTGTGGACAAAGGGGCTTGAATGGATGACTAACATCTAGTACAACAAATGATTTAGAAGAGTGTATTGTCAAGCGAGACCTTTAGATTGATGTAAAGCTAACACTGAAAATACTGTCTGCAAGAGTCATAGACTCACTTGGTGATAGTTCAGCTTCATCTAACAGATTCAATAGTGCAGGGACATGTAGAATCTGTCATCATGCTCTCTGTATGACTTGCAGTGGATGACGACCAAGCAGCTCTTTCACATCAACAGCTGTCAAACTGAGTGGGGATCAAACTGTATGGAACAAATGCCTCGCAAACCCTTTTTTTGTTTCCCACTTCTGAACAACAAGCTTTATTGTTGGTGTGTGTGTTGTTTGCTCCAGAACTACAATGGCTTTTATAAACCCAAACTGGGGCTCACCCTCTGAGTCGTAGGAGAGGAACACCGTCATGCCTGCTCTGTGTTCAGTGCTCTTAAAGGTAACTCAGGGTTGAATAAACTAAGATATTAACAAACCCAGCTAGCAACATTTGGTTCCTAAAACGTTCTGGAAACGTAAAACTAACGTTATGGTTACGTTTCCAGAACGTTCTGGGAAGGTTAGTTGAATGTTCAAGGAAGGCTACTTGAACGTTCCCCCTTAACATTCCCTGGATGTTAACAGGAGAGTTTTAACAGTGTAACATTTAGTGTTTTAGCCCAAGCAATAAGCAGGACTCGGGCCTGTGAGGATGAGGGAGGCAAGGTCATCTAACGCCAAACAGGCCACAGCCTTATCTGTTGGGTCTAAGGCTGTCATGATTTGGGGGTTTTGCACAAAATGAACAGTTGTAAGCGATTTTGTTTTTCTATCGCTAGTGGCACATCGGGGGACCAGTTTCGTGATATATCTGCAACAGGTTTGCCTTTTGGAGGCTGGGTGGTGTCAGGGGATTGGGATTTCAACTCATTTTTTGTGTTGTTTTGAGGCAGGTGTCGTTTTGTGACAGATCTTTGGGGCAAGTGATCCGCCAATTGGCCACTTTCCTCCGGTCCAGTTACACATCTCATACGTAAATGGCACCGCATACAAGTGACGTTTCTCTTTAATCATTATCTCAGCAGCGGAGCCCACCGGCACAATGTTTGGTTGAAGTTTGGTTTGGCAAAATATGATTGCAATGTTTTGCTTTTGTTGCTCAACTCCTTACTACATTTGAATGGAGGCGTCTGGCCCCCAGATTGGCTTTCTGATAGCATGCTGCCCATTTTGTTGAGATGGTGGTTTAGGCTCAGAAAAGGGAAAACAACTCCTCCTTACCTTAGTGCAGCTGTGGTTGTCTTATCTTTTACTCCTCCGACCTCAGCTGTCAGGCTCTGACCTCAGTCTCCGCAATTCACTTTTCTCTCACAGAGAGGTCAGGCCCTGAAAAATACTCACTATTATTTACTTACCTTCAAGTTAGTTTTTAATTTGACATCAGGTTAGACACTTTACATATAACATACAAACAAATGTACTCGATGTACTTGGTTCTGACTTCCAAGATTCAAGAAGTTTATTTGTCACATACACACACAAGGTGTGCAGTGAAATGTAAAGTGGCAATGCTCAGCAGCAATGTGCAAAGGGCAAATAACAGGTTCACACTGTTTACAATAAAAAAAACAACACAATATTTACAATGTCACAGTAAGAGCTCTATATAAAAAAACAACACAATATTTACAATAAGAGCACTTTATAAAAATATAGTAAAAAAGGGAAATTGTATGTATAATATAAATTATAAATTATGTGTAGTCTTTACCTAAGTGTGTGTGTCTTGGTGGGGGCCCTGGTGAGGTCAGAGTTCACAGTCCTGATGGCCTGAGGAAAGAAACTCCGTCTCAGTCTCTCTGTTTTGGCAGCGTGACTACGGAGGCGCTTGCCTGACCGCAGCAGCTGAAACAGTCCGTTGTTGGGGTGGTGAGGATCCTTCATGGTCCTGCAGGGTGGGGAGTGTAGTTCCAATAGTGCGTTCAGCCGAACGCACTACTCTCTGCAGAGCCTTCCTGTCCTGAGCGGAGCTGTTGCCAAACCAGGCAGGACAGCTCCAGAGTAGAAGGACTGAAGGATCCTCCGGGAGACTTTAAATTTCCTCAGTTGCCTGAGGTGGTAAAGATATTCCATATTAAACTGATAAGAACAGATTTTTTTTCTTTCGAAAAAGGTTTGACATACATTCAGTAAAATACATACACTGTTTAAAGTCATAAAAAAACATACACATCTTCGGTAACTAAAACAATCAAATAAATAAAACAGTCAAATAAATATTAACAATCTGTAAAACCATATTCTTCAGTTTAAAACAAAAAAAGCATTTGTTTTAAAACGGCTTACAGATAAAAGACATTGTTTTATTAAAAGATCGTAATGGTCATGTATATAAACAATCAAATAAATAAAACAGTCAAATATCAATAATCTGTAAAACCATATTTTTCTGTTTAAAACAATAAAGGCATTTGTTTTAAAACGGCTTACAGATAAAAGACATTGTTTTACTAAAAGATCGTAATTGTCATTTGTATGTCAGTGTAAGTGTATTCAAAGTGTCATTTAAAAAGGAGTGCATAAGATTAAAACACAACAAAACACATGATAAAAACTCTCTTCGATGCTTTGTGCAGGAGCGGGGTGAGTCCCTAACAAGGCTAAACTCATCCCGCACTCCCGAACAGATTTGGTCTCTCGGAACCTGTTACTGGTGCTCAGAGGAGACCCTCGCCCTTCTGCTCCTTCCCACCTGCCTCACCCGGAGAGCCAGGCCGCCGCTGCCTTGACCCTTTGTGTGTGGGCTCCGACTCCCTCGTCCGAATGGGCACAGAGGCGATTCTTCTTTGTGGCTGTGTCCTAGGCCTGCCGCCTGCAGCGATGGCTACTTGCACCGCCGCTGCGGCCATTCGGATCACAGCCACAGGGGGATCTGCATGTGCTTTCTTACCAGCAGGTTTCTGGAGGTCCATATGGCGTCTTTTATGGCGGCCAGGGTGAGCCACTGTTTTTGCAAAGGCTGCTGGTGGTATAGTCCTTTGGCTCACCCCGTACAGCACTAGTTGTGCTGTAAGGACCTCCCCTGCTGGCAAGTACGGGAATTGTAGGGAGTCGGCCGTTGCCCACTGGTCTACAGCAGCGCTGCACTCCCAGAGCAGATGCCTCACCGACTCGGGCGCGCCACAACCCGGTCGAGGGCAGGTTGAGATCGCTGACATGCCCCGGGAGTGCATAACGGACCTGACTGGGAGGATCTCGTGAGCCACCATCCACGACAGGTCCCGGAGTCTGTTCGGGAGGGCGGGATGGTTCACGTTGCGCCAAACTGTTGAGGGCTCGCCGAATGCGAGCCCGCGCACTGGAATCACTGGCTCCCGCTCCTGCACAACAGACATGAGAGAGCGGTGGTTAGTTAAAATATGCAACTCCTCCTGCTCTAGATCAAACTTTCTTAAGAATTTCTGGATAAAAACATAGGCAGGTGGCAGGTTAAAAGACACGGGTCTTCTAAGATCGATCGGTAAAATCTTTAGTCTCCTGAGGTAAGACCCCATCCAGAACCGCGTCATTGCTGTTGTCTTGGAGGCTCTGGACGGGGCTGTGGTGTGTGTGTGATGTGAAGTGTCGTGTATCTGCTTCCTAAAAACAGGTTGAGGTCCGGGACTCCTTTTCCGCCTTTGTCCCTGGACCTCTTCATCACTTCCCGCCTCACTCTCTCCCACTTGGTCCCCCACAGGAAATAAAAGATCGCTCGTTCGAGGTTTAAAAGCACCCTAAGAGGTGGGATAAAAACAGAACTGATCAGTAAAAACAAAGGTAAAATCACTGCTTTAATGATTAAAACCTTTCCTTCTATGGTCAGTCCTCTAAGTCCCCAGTATCCCAGTCTCTGCCTTACTTTCCCTACCATGTTTTGCCAATTACCTTTTCCTCCTCCCTCCCTGTCAAATTTAACCCCCAGTATTTTTTGGTCAGTCTGGGTCACCGTCAGGGGAAGTCCTGCTGTCTGGGTCGCCGTCCATGGTCCATAAAATTGGGCTTGAGTCTTTTCTCTGTTTAACTTTGACCCAGAGGCCTGTCCAAACCAGTCCGTCACGTCCAGCGTCCTGTCAACAGATAAAAGGTCGGTGCATAAAATGTTAAAATCGTCCATATAAACTTGGCATTTGGCGGTCAATCCCCCGCTCCCCGGGATTGACACGCCAGTGATTCTTTTGTCCCTTCTCAAGATCTGTGCCAACGGCTCTATACAGATAACGTAGAGGAGAGCCGATAACGGACAACCCTGACGGACACCGCAGTGTAAGTTAACTGCTTTTGTCAGATGCCCATTAACAACAAATTTGCTGATACTGCCCCGGTACAGCAATCCCACCCACGCTATCAGCCTTTTGGGAAAATCCACTTTTCGCAGTACCTGGAAGAGGTACTGGTGCGAGATCCGATCAAAGGCCTTCTCAAAATCTAAATTGAGGACTACTAGCCGGATGTTTCTGTCCCTCGCATAACAGATGGTGTCTCGGATCAGTACGAGGCTGTCGGTGATCTTCCTCCCCGGGATGGCACAGGCTTGATCCGGGTGAATCAGCCTTTTAAAACCAAAGACATACGAGTCGCTAAAACTTTACTAAAAAGTTTGCAGTCAAAGTTTAAAAGAGTGATAGGTCTCTAGTTCTTTAAGTCAGTCTTGTCATTTTTCTTATAAAGGAGAGTCACTATCCCTACTTTAAAACTGTCCGGTAGTCGGTCTAGTCTTTCAAAATCCATAAAAACAGCAAGTAAATCAGGTGCTAAAATATCCCAGAAGGTTAGATAAAATTCCAAGGGAAGCCCGTCTTCTCCTGGGGACTTTCTTAAAATTCTTAACGCATTTATCTAACTCTAAAATGGTAAAATCCTGGGTTAAAAGCACACTGTCGTCTACTGTCTTATCAATGAATTTTAAAACTTCCCTCATGGTGTCTATTTCAATATCCTTTTCTTTGTAGAGATCCCCATAAAACCCTTCTATTACTTCTTTTAGTTCATTTGTTTGTTGTGTAGCCATTTCCTTTTTTTAATTCTAAAATACCACCCCCTTTGTTTACAATTTTTTTTAAAAAGTACCTGGTACACTTCTCCCCTTCCTCAATCTCTCTTTCTTTACTTCTTAAAATGACACCCTTACCTTTAATTTCTGCTAAAACCGACATCTCCTTCTTCACTGCTTTTACTTCGTCATTAAAATCAAAACCCTGTTGAATAAGTTTAAAATAGCGCTGTAGGCGCTTCTGCAGCCCCAACATGCGTCTGTTTTCCCTAGCTTTTCTTTTTCTACCTTCCTTCCTAAAAAAAGTCTTTGTCTTTCCCTTCACCATCTCCCACCAGTGCGCACATGAATCGTAGAAGTCCTGAAGGGTCTGCCATTGACTGTACTGCTCCCTGAACTGGCTAACTAACTCCCTATCCTCTAACAGGGAGCAGTTCAGTTTCCACAGACCACTTCCTGCTGTCACACCTGAAGAAAGTGAAAGGGTGCAGGAAAGCATGACGTGATCGGAGAAGAAAACAGGGGTTAATCTAGCATCGGTTGGCGGGCAGTTCCGTGTAAACATGTAGTCAATGCGAGAGGCTCTGGTGCCATCACCACTGAACCAGGTGAAGCCCTCCTCTCTGGGATGCAAGGTCTTAAAACAGTCCTGCAATTTAAAATCCCTGCATAAGCCCTGCAATAAAACCGATGTCTTATCAATCTTAAAATCATCCCCTGCCCCCCTCCTATCTTTGCTAGATAAAACACAGTTAAAATCCCCTCCTACCACTAACGGTGCCCTACCTAGCATGTGGGACTGCAAGTCTTCTAAAAGGTCGTACCTGTCATTTTTATCATTTGAGCCATAAACGTTTAAAATGTTAAAATCCTTTCCCATAAAAGTCAAATGTGCTAAAAGTGCCCGGCCGTCTCTCACCACAGTGCTGCCCTTCACCAAGAGCAAGGGGTTTTTAATTAAAATGGCCACTCCATCATTTTTATTTTCATTTGAACCACTCCATAGAGATATTTGTGGCCATTTCTCCTCCCATTCCCTGTAGTGAGTTAAAAAAGGTAGGCCACACTCTTGTAATAAAAACACATCAGACTTAAAAGAGTTAAGAAAGGATAAAACAGTCTGGGCTCTAACTCTTGACCTCACACTTCTCACATTGAGGGTGGAAATGATGAGGGTCATGAGTATATTTTAAAACAACAGGTAAGACATTTTAAAAGATTAAAAATTCAACAGGTTAAAAAACACACAATTTAAAAAAAGGCACTCAGGTCACTAATTGTGAATGGTGCTCTTCCTTCACCTCTATTGGAGAGATGGGGGGAAGCTTAGCTCCATTCCCCCGCCGGGCCTTTGAAACAGGCCTTTGAGGTAGGCCTGCATCTAAAGGTGTATCCTTTGGGGTTGACTGTAATGCAATGTTTAAAAAGGAGACCCGTGTTTGTGAATTGGAGGGGGAGACTCTGGAATCCTCCACAGATGAACTGTCTGAGGAAAATCCAGCTCTCCCCCTCTTCTCCGAGACGTGAGTCTCAGAGGAGGACAATTCCGACACAGGTCTCTTGGATGGCTGGGCATGGGGGAGGGGGGTGTCGCTGGACCCACTCTCCACTTCCTCACTGTCTATGACCAGTTTGTTGGATCCACCTGACTCACTCCCTTCCTGTCCAGCTCCACCCACTGCCTGGATCACCCCACTAACTGGTGAGGTGATACCAGGCTCCTCCCCCTCTCCCGCCACACCTGCCTCCTCTCCTCCAACCACAGGTGTTGGCGGGAGATTCGAATCTTGAAGCCCCGCCTCTCCACATTGCAGCTCAACTGACACTTGTCCGCCATTTTGTCTCTCTTTCTCTGCAGTTTTACTTGCTTTTAATTTGTTAGCAAATGATTTCGGGCAGTCTCTGAAGAGATGGTTTGAGTCTCCACAAAGGTTGCACGTTCTGCCGTTGGGACATTCCTCAAAAATGTGCCCAATTGCTCTACATTTCCGGCATACTAAGGCTTGACACGCTTCTGCCAGGTGCCCATGCTCACCACACTTGCGGCAGAGCTTGGGTTGTCCCTGGTAGTGTATGTAGGCCCTGTTTTCTCCCAACACTATCATGGATGGGAGATGTTTCAGGCCCTGGTAGCCCTGGGGATCCTGCCACTGCTGGATGGGGATCCTCCAGGCACAGTTCCAAATGATTCAAGATTCAAGAAGTTTAATTGTCACATACACACACGAGGTGTGTAGTGAAATGCAAAGTGGCAATGCTCAGCAGAAATGTGCAAAATAACAGGTTCACACTATTTACAATAAACCAACACAATATTTACAATGTCACAGTTTTTAAGAGCTCTATATAAAAAAACAACACAATATTTACAATAAGAGCACTTTATAAAAAAATATAGTAAAAAAAGGGAAAATTGTATGTATAATATAAATTATGTGTAGTCTTTACCTAAGTGTGTGTGTGTGCATAAGAGGGGCAGTGTGTGTGTCTCGGTGGGGGCCCTGGTGAGGTCGGAGTTCACAGTCCTGATGGCCTGAGGAAAGAAACTCCGTCTCAGTCTCTCTGTTTTGGCAGCGTGACTACGGAGGCGCTTGCCTGACCGCAGCAGCTGAAACAGTCCGTTGTTGGGGTGGTGAGGATCCTTCATGATCCTGCAGGCTCTGGTTCTGCACCTCCTGGTGTACAAGTCCTGCAGGGTGGGGAGTGTAGTTCCAATAGTGCGCTCAGCCGAACGCACTACTCTCTGCAGAGCCTTCCTGTCCTGAGCGGAGCTGTTGCCAAACCAGGCAGTGATGCTTCCTGTCAGGATACTCTCCACAGCTCCAGAGTAGAAGGACTGAAGGATCCTCCGGGAGACTTTGAATTTCCTCAGCTGCCTGAGGTGGTAAAGGCGCTGCCTCGCCTTTCTCACCAGAGTGTCAGTGTGTGTGGACCATGTCAGATCTTCGGTGATGTTGACTCCCAGGTATTTATACCTGCTCACCCTCTCCACAGTATTCCCATTAATCCCCAGTGGTGAGTACGTCCTCTGTTGTTGTGTCCTCCTAAAGTCCACAATCAGCTCCTTAGTTTTGGTGACATTCAGGAGGAGGCTGTTGTCCTGGCACCAGAGTGACAGATCAGCAACTTCCTCCAGGTAGGCCTTCTCGTCGTTGTTGGAGATCAGGCCCACCACCACTGTGTCATCCGCAAACTTAATGATGGTGTTGGAGCTGAACCTGGCCACACAGTCATGTGTGTACAGGGAGTACAGTAGGGGGCTGAGGACGCAACCCTGGGGGGATCCTGTGTTCAGGGTGAGGGGGTTGGAGGTGTGTCTACCCACCCTGACCACCTGGGGCCTGGCGGTCAGGAAGTCCAGGATCCAGGCACACAGGGGGGTGTTCAGTCCCAGCTCAATCAACTTGCCAGCCAGTCTGGTGGGGACTATGGTATTGAAAGCTGAACTATAGTCAATGAACAGCAGTCTCACATAGCCCCCCTTCCGGCTGTCCAGATGAGAGAGTGTGGTGTGCAGTACCTGGGAGACAGCATCATCCGTGGATCTGTTGGGACGATAAGCAAACTGCAGCGGGTCCATGGAGCAAGGGAGGAAGGCGCAGATGTAGTCCTTAATCAGCCTCTCGAAGCATTTCATGACCACCGAGGTGAGGGCCACCGGTCGGTAGTCATTCAAGCATGCTGGAGAAGCATTCTTGGGCACAGGGACAATAGTGGATCTCTTGAAGCAGGCGGGGACCACAGACTCAGCCAGGGAGATGTTGAATATAGTGGTGAACACTGGAGCTAGCTGATTAGCACAGGTCTTCAGTACTCGTCCAGATATGCCATCTGGACCAGCAGCTTTCCTGGTGTTCACCCTCGTCAGAGCCCTCCTCACACTGTGCTCGGTCACAGAGAGTGTGTGTTCATCCCCAGCGGTAGAACTCACTCCGGTTGCGCTAACGGTGATGTTGTTAGCCGGCGAGCTAGCGCTGTTGTTGCTAGCCTCAAACCGTGCATAGAATGAATTCAGGTCCTCCGCTAGGGATGCGTCGGCACTCACAATTGCGGGGGGTCTGCCCTGGTAGTCCGTTATAGTCCGTAGCCCCTGCCATAGGCGTCTGGTGTCGCGCTGCTCCATCTGCGACTCCACTCTGTCCCTATACCTCCTCTTGGCCTCCTTCACCGCCCTTCTCAGTCCATAGGACGCTGACTTGTGCTCGTCCATGTTGCCGGATACAAGACCGGAGTTATAGGCAGCAGTGCGGGCGTTCAAAGCGTCGCGGATGGATTTATCAACCCACGGTTTTTGGTTAGGAAAGGACCTAACTTTCACCGTGGGGACGATGGTGTCCACTAGCGTTGCTATGAAGCTCGTTACTACTTCCGTAAACTCGCTGACGTCCCTGGAACTGGATTGGAACATGTCCCAGTCGACGTCACGCAGAGCGTCCTGTAGCTCAGCCTCTGATTGGTCAGACCACCGCTTTACGTCCCTCGTCACTACCGCTTCCCGTGCTATCCTTTGTTTATACTCCGGTAGCAGGAAAATGGCGGCATGGTCTGATTTGCCTGAACGGAGGGAGAGAGACAGCCTTGTAGCCTCTCTTGAACGGCGTATAGCAGTGGTCCAACGTCTCTGGTAGCACACGTAATGTGCTGATGAAAGTTCGGCATGACTTTTTTTAGGTTCGCCCTATTAAAGTCCCCAGCCACCACCATAGCCGCGTCGGGATGCTTGTTCTGATGCCGACATAACACATCATGTAGGTCCGATAGTGCTACGTCGGTGTCCGCTTGTGGTGGTATGTAGACGGCTGTGGTGATGACCGAGCTGAACTCCCGGGGAAGGTAGAATGGACGGCATGAGATAGTCAGATGTTCCAGGTTCGACGAGCAGGAACGAGAAAGAGTCTTAATGTCCTTGGGGTTGCACCACTTGTTGTTGGTCATGAAGCAAACCCCTCCACCCTTAGATTTGCCAGACTCTTCCGTTCTATCCGCACGGAAAACAGAGAAGGACTCGGTTGGGCATATGGCTCGATCCGGCACCAGCGGGGTCAGCCATGTTTCCGTCAGACAAAAGACGTTACAATCCCTCATGTCCCGTTGGAATCTAATCCTCGCCCTAACATCATCCAACTTATTATCCAGAGACTGGACGTTAGCAAGAAGGATGCTGGGCAGAGGTGGACGGTGGGCTTGAACTCTCAGTCTGTTCCGAATTCCGCTCCGTTTTCCCCGATGTTTCCTCCTTCGTCTCCCCGTAGGTGAGTCTCCACTGTTGTTGTTGTGGCTCGCTCGTACTATCTCTGCCGGCCACGCTGGGTCAATGGGAAAAGTGGACAAAAACCTTTGTTTTGCGCAAAAGTTTATGTCCAAAAGTGTGCTGCGTTCGTAGGATGTTAGTGCCGATGTGTTTGAGCAAAAAAAGATATTAAAAACAAACACAAAAACTAAAAAAACGCACAATCTCCGCGGAGCTACCACGACGGCGTCTAGACACGGCCGCGCCATCTTAGGGTCATCCTCATCTCTCACCTTGCTAGCTTGGCCTTTAACAGTGCAATATCTTTTTAGCCACAGACAGATATCATCAAACATTCTGACAATGACCACTTTCGCAGCATTGTCAGTCAGTTTTTCCACAGTGAAAGCCGAAAACTGGCCTTCAGTCTCAAGAAAAGCTTTAACACTACTGCAGAGCTAAAGCTGACATCAAATCCCTTGTTAAATGGCAGACCAGGTATACAATTGAGATCATTAGCAGTAAACCCGAGTGCCTTTTGAATTAGCTTCCTGGAGAAGTCCAATCTAGACATCCCCAGGAGCTTTCCATCTATTTCATTAAATTTAAAACGCACACTGTGGTGCCTCCGCATGCCGGCATGGGCAGCCGACATGGTGGAGGTCCCACAAGCTAAAAGCTAAAAGCTAAAAACCAAGGCTAAAAGCAATAAAACTGCAGGTAAACCTGCAGGGTTTAAAAGGTAAAAGGGCTAAAACAATAAATAACTAAAACACTTACCTTCTGCTTGGTTAGCCTGGTCCAGGTGGTATTGGAAGAGTTCAGGTAGAGTCCTCTAGGCCAATGTTTTCCCTTTATGGATTTTTACAACCACTATGAGCAGATTGTTTTTGTCCACAAAAAGAAAAGGTGAATATCCTCCTACGGCTCAGTAAAACACTACCACAAATAGGTAATGTCTTTACCGACCAGTCGGGGGTGATCGCAGTCTTAGCCAAAAGGCCGAGAAGCGATAACCCCATTATGGTTTGCAGCCTACGCCCGCCCACTGACCACAGCCCGCTCTTGTTGGGGGGCCACAGTATTTCACCGTGTCCAAGAACGACCAGTGTTTGGCACGCCCCGCCCCCCCCCAGAGGGCTGGGTCGTACTCGTCGACCCGGTCGATTATTTGCTTTAAACGTTGTACAAGGCTCAGCCAGACGGCAAAGCCTGCCAAAAATAGGTCTAACTCGCTGATGTTCCTCTCCACGGAAGTCTTTAGTAAAAGGCGAAAGACTTATACGTTTTGAAGAGAAATCAGAGAAAGTATAGCGCTTGAGCCCAAGAGCGGCCAAAGGCCTCAGTCGTCTCAGTCAACAGCTTAACGGTACGCCGCGTTTGGCCCTCTGTAAGCAAATGACAGGCCACACCTTTGCTCACACTCAACCCCACCAACTCGAGCCAATGGGGGGGGAGAGAGAGAGACAATGAGATGAGGGGGTGAGAAATGAGATAAAGCAGCACTGATTCTTTTTTTGTTTTTCCACAAGGCGAGAGAAGGGTGCACCGTTCCCAGCGGCAGTGCAATACCGGGTCGATGCGTGGAGCGAACGGAGCAAGCCCCTTTTTCGACTCCTGATGCTAAAAATGCATTTAATACAAAGTCCCCTTATAGAGGACGTATCAGATATTAAACTGATAGAACAGATTTTTTTCTTTCGAAAAAGTTTATTGACACAAGTCTTAAAATACATACACTGTTTTAAAGTCATAAAAAACATACACGTCATTTGCAAATAAACAATCAAATAAATAAAACAGTCCAATAAATATCAACAATCTGTAAAAAAAACATTCTTCTATTCAAAACAATAAAAGCATTGTTTTAAAATGGCTTACAGATAAAAGACATTGTTCTATTAAAAGATCGTAGTAGTCATGTATATAAAACAATCAAATAAATAAAACAGTCAAATAATATCCACAATCTGTAAAACCATATCTTTCTGTTTTAAAACGGCTTACAGATAAAAGACAGTTTTATTAAAAGATCGTGATGGTACTGTGTATGTCAGTGTAAGTGTATTTCAAAGTGTCATTTAAAAAGGAGTGCATTAATTAAAACACAACAATACACATGATAAAAGCTCTGTTCGATGCTTTGTGCAGGAGCGGGGTGAGTCCCTAACAAGGCTAAACTCAGCCCGCATTCCCGAACAGATTTGGTCTCTCGGAACCTGTTACTGGTGCTCAGAGGAGACCCTCGCCCTTCTGCTCCTTCCCACCTGCCTCACCCGGAGAGCCAGGCCGCCGCTGCCTTGACCCTTTGTGTGTGGGCTCCGACTCCCTCGTCCGAATGGGCACAGAGGCGATTCTTCTTTGTGGCTGCGTCCTAGGCCTGCCGCCTGCAGCGACGGCTGCTTGCACCGCCGCTGCGGCCATTCGGATCGCAGCCACGGGGGGGATCTGCATGTGCTTTCTTACCAGCAGGTTTCTGGAGGTCCATATGGCGTCTTTTATGGCGGCCAGGGTGAGCCACTGTTTTGCAAAGGCTGCTGATGGTATAGTCCTTTGGCTCACCCCGTACAGCACTAGTTGTGCTGTAAGGACCTCCCCTGCTGGCAAGTACGGGAATTGTAGGGAGTCGGCCGTTGCCCACTGGTCTACAGCAGCGCTGCACTCCCAGAGCAGATGCCTCACCGACTCGGGCGCGCCACAACCCGGCCGGGGGCAGGTTGAGATCGCTGACATGCCCCGGGAGTGCATAACGGACCTGACTGGGAGGATCTCGTGAGCCACCATCCACGACAGGTCCCGGAGTCTGTTCGGGAGGGCGGGATGGTTCACGTTGCGCCAAACTGTTGAGGGCTCGCCGAATGCGAGCCCGCGCACTGGACTCACTGGCTCCCGCTCCTGCACAACAGACATGAGAGAGCGGTGGTTAGTTAAAATATGCAACTCCTCCTGCTCTAAATCAAACTTTTTTTAAAAATTTCTGGATAAAAACATAGGCAGGTGGCAGGTTAAAAGACACGGGTGTTCTAAGATCAATGGGTAAAATCTTTATTCTCCTGAGGTAAGACCCCATCCAGAACCGGGTCATTGCTGTTGTCTTGGGGGCTCTGGACGGGGCTGTGGCGTATGTAATGTGCAGTGTAGTGTATCTGCTGCCTAAAATCAGGTTGAGGTCCGGGACTCCTTTCCCTCCTTTCTCCTTCGGCCTCTTCATTACGTTACGCCTCAGTCTCTCCCACTTGGTCCCCCACAGGAAATAAAAGATTGCACGCTCAAGTTCTAAAATCACCCTACGAGGTGGGATAAAAACAGAACTGATCAGTAAAAACAAAGGTAAAATCACTGCTTTAATGATTAAAACCTTTCCTTCTATGGTCAGTCCTCTAAGTCCCCAGTATCCCAGTCTCTGCTTCACTTTCCCTACCATGTCTCGCCAATTTCCTTTCCCTCCCCCTTCCCTGTCAAATTTAACCCCCAGTATTTTTTGGTCAGTCTGGGTCACCGTCAGGGGAAGTCCTGCTGTCTGGGTCGCCGTCCATGGTCCATAAAATTGGGCTTGAGTCTTTTCTCTGTTTAACTTTGACCCAGAGGCCCGTCCAAACCAGTCCGTCACGTCCAGCGTCCTGTCAACAGATAAAAGGTCGGTGCATAAAATGTTAAAATCGTCCATATAAACTTGGCATTTGGCGGTCAATCCCCCGCTCCCCGGGATTGACACGCCAGTGATTCTTTTGTCCCTTCTCAAGATCTGTGCCAACGGCTCTATACAGATAACGTAGAGGAGAGCCGATAACGGACAACCCTGACGGACACCGCAGTGTAAGTTAACTGCTTTTGTCAGATGCCCATTAACAACAAATTTGCTGATACTGCCCCGGTACAGCAATCCCACCCACGCTATCAGCCTTTCGGGAAAACCCACTTTTCGCAGTACCTGGAAGAGGTAGTGGTGCGAGATCCGATCAAAGGCCTTCTCAAAATCTAAATTGAGGACTACTAGCCGGATGTTTCTGTCCCTCGCATAACAGATGGTGTCTCGGATCAGTACGAGGCTGTCGGTGATCTTCCTCCCCGGGATGGCACAGGCTTGATCCGGGTGAATCAGCCCTTCTAAAACCAAAGTCATACGAGTCGCTAAAACTTTACTAAAAAGTTTGCAGTCAAAGTTTAAAAGAGTGATAGGTCTCCAGTTCTTTAAGTCAGTCTTGTCGTTTTTCTTATAAAGGAGAGTCACTATCCCTACTTTAAAACTGTCCGGTAGTCGGTCTAGTCTTTCAAAATCCATAAAAACAGCAAGTAAATCAGGTGCTAAAATATCCCAGAAGGTTAGATAAAATTCCAAGGGAAGCCCGTCTTCTCCTGGGGACTTCCCTTTCTTAAAATTCCTAACACATTTATCTAACTCTAAAATAGTAAAATCCTGGGTTAAAAGCACATTATTATCTATTGTTTTGTCTATGAATTTTAAAACCTCCCCCATGATGTCAATTTCAATTTATTTTTCTTTGTAGAGATCCACATAAAATTCTTCTATTACTTCTTTTAGTTCAGTGGTGTTTTTTGTGTATCTGTCTCCTTTTTTAAATTCTAAAATACCCCCCCCTTTATTTACAATTTTTTTTAAAAAGTACCTTGTACACTTTTCACCTTCTTCAATCTCTTTTCTTTACTACGTAAAATGACACCCTTACCTTTAATTTCAGCTAAAACCGACATCTCCTTCTTCACTGCTTTTACTTCATCATTAAAATCAAAACCCTGTTGAATAAGTTTAAAATAGCGCTGTAGGCGCTTCTGCAGCCCCAACATGCATCTGTTTTCCCTAGCTTTTCTTTTCCTACCTTCCTTCCTAAAAAAAGTCTTTGTCTTAGCCTTCACCATCTCCCACTAGTGCGCACGTGAATCGTAGAGGTCCTGAAGGGTCTGCCATTGACTGTACTGCTCCCTGAACTGGCTAACTAACTCCCTATCCTCTAACAGAGAGCAGTTCAGTTTCCACAGACCACTTCCTGCTGTCACACCTGAAGAGAGTGAAAGGGTGCAGGAAAGCATGACGTGATCGGAGAAGAAAACAGGGGTTAATCTAGCATCGGTTGGCGGGCAATTCCGTGTAAACATGTAGTCTATGCGAGAGGCCTTGGTGCCGTCACCACTGAACCAGGTGAAGCCCTCCTCTCTGGGATGCAAGGTCTTAAAACAGTCCTGCAGCCCTGCAATAAAACCGATGTCTTATCAATCTTAAAATCATCCCGTGCGCCCTTCCTATCTTTGCTAGATAAAACAGTTAAAATCCCCTCCTACCACTAATGGTGCCCTACCTAGCATGTGGGACTGCAAGTCTTCTAAAAGGTCGTACCTGTCATTTTTGTCATTAAAGCCATAAACGTTTAAAATGTTAAAATCCTTTCCCATAAAAGTCAAATGTGCTAAAAGCGCCCGGCCGTCTCTCACCACAGTGCTGCCCTTCACCAAGAGCAAGGGGTTTTTAATTAAAATGGCCACTCCGTCGTTTTTATTTTCGTTTGAACCACTCCATATAGACACTTGTGGCCACATCTCCTCCCATTCCCTGTAGTGAGTTAAAAACGGTAGGCCACACTCTTGCAATAAAAACACATCCGACTTAAAAGAGTTAAGAAAGGATAAAACAGTCTGGGCTCTAACTCTTGACCTCACACTTCTCACATTGATGGTGGAAATGATGAGGGTCATGAGTATATTTTAAAACAACAGGTAAGACATTTTAAAAGATTAAAAATTCAACAGGTTAAAAGAAAACACACAATTTAAAAAAGGCACTCAGGTCACTAATTGTGAATGGTGCTCTTCCTTCACCTCTATTGGAGAGATGGGAGGAAGCTTAGCTCCATTCCCCCGCCGGGCCTTGAACAGGCCTTTGAGGTAGGCCTGCGTCTAAAGGTGTATCCCTTGGGGTTGACTGTAATGCAATATTTAAAAAGGAGACCCGTGTTTGTGAATTGGAGGGGGAGACTCTGGACTCCTCCACAGATAAACTGTCTGAGGAAAATCCAGCTCTCCCCCTCTTCTCCAAGACGTGAGTCTCAGAGGAGGACAATTCCGACACAGGTCTCTTGGCTGGCTGGGCATGGGGGAGGGGGGTGTCGCTGGACCCACTCTCCACTTCCTCACTGTCTATGACCAGTTGTTATCGGTTCCTTCTGACCCACTGCCTGGATCACCCCACTAACTGGTGAGGTGATACCAGGCTCCTCCCCCTCTCCCGCCACACCTGCCTCCTCTCCTCCCTCCAACCACAGGTGTTGGCGGGAGATTCGAATCTAGACAGCCCCGCCTCTCCACATTGCAGCTCAACTGCCACTTGTCGGCCATTTTGTCTTTCCTTTCTCTGCATTTCTATTTGCTTTTAGTTTGTTGGCAAATGATTTCGGGCAGTCTCTGAAGAGATGGTTTGAGTCTCCACAGAGGTTGCACGTTCTGCCATTGGGACATTCCTCAAAAATGTGCCCAATTGCTCTACATTTCCGGCATACTAAGGCTTGACACGCTTCTGCCAGGTGCCCATGCTCACCACACTTACGGCAGAGCTTGGGTTGTCCCTGGTAGTGATGTAGCCTCTGTTTTCTCCCAACACTATCATGGATGGGCAGATGTTTCAGGCCCTGGTAGCCCTGGGGATCCTGCCACTGCTTGAATGGGGATCCTCCAGGCACAGTTCCAGATACCATCCTCATCTCGCACCTTGCTAGCTTGGCCTTTCACAGTGCAATATCTCTTTAGCCACAGACAGATATCATCAGCATTCACTGTTTCATTAAACATTCTGACAATGACCACTTTCGCGGCATTGTCAGTCAGTTTTTCCACAGTGAAAGCCGAAAACTGGGCCTTCACAGTCTCAAACCGATGCCAGAAATCCTTAAACACAATTGCCGAGCTAAAGCTCACATCAAAACCCTTATTAAATGGCAGACCAAGTATACAGTTGAGTTCATTCGCAGTAAACCCAAGTGCCTTCTGTATTAGCTTCCTGGAGAAGTCCAATCTAGACATCCCCAGGAGCTTACCATCAACTTCTTTGAATTTAAAACGCACACTGTGGTGCCTCCGCATGCCGGCATGGGCAGCCGACATGGTGGAGGTCCCACAAGCTAAAAGCTAAAAACCAAGGGCTAAAAGCAATAAAACTGCAGGTAAACCTGCAGGGTTTAAAAGGTAAAAGGGCTAAAACAATAAATAACTAAAACACTTACCTTATGCTTGGTTGGCCTGGTCCAGGTGGTATCGGAAAGAGTACAGGTAGAGTCCTCTAGGCCAATGGTTTTCCTTTTGTGGGTTTTACAATCACGAAGGCTGATTGTTTTTTTCCACAAAAGAAAATGGGCAATATCCTCCTGAGGAACAGCAAAAGCAATACCACAGCAGGTAATGCTTTTAACCGACCAGTTGGGGGTGATCGCAGTCTTAGCCAAAAGGCCGAGAAGCGATAACCCCATTATCGTTTGCAACCTACGCCCGCCCACTGACCACAGCCCGCTCTTGTTGGGGGGCCACAGTATTTCACCGTGTCCAAGAACGACCAGTGTTTGGCACGCCCCGCCCCCCCGGAGGTCTGGGTCGTACTCGTCGACCCGGTCGATTATTTGCCTTTAAACGTTGTACAAGGCTCAGCCAGACGGCAAAGCCTGCCAAAAATAGGTCTAACTCGCTGATGTTCCTCTCCACGGAAGTCTTTAGTAAAAGGCGAAAGACTTATACGTTTTGAAGAGAAATCAGAGAAAGTATAGCGCTTGAGCCCAAGAGCGGCCAAAGGCCTCAGTCGTCTCAGTCAACAGCTTGACGGTACGCCGCGTTTGGCCCTCTGTAAGCAAATGACAGGCCACACCTTTGCTCACACTCGACCCCACCAACTCGAGCCAATGGAGAGAGACAATGAGATGAGGGGGGGGAAATGGAGGGAAAATGAGATAAAGCAGCACAGATTATTTTTTTGTTTTTCCACAAGGCGAGAGAAGGGTGCACCGTTCCCAGCGGCAGTGCAATACCGGGTCGATGCGTGGAGCGAACGGAGCAAGCCCCTTTTTCGACTCCTGATCCTAAAAATGCATTTAATACAAAGTCCCCTTATAGAGGACGTATCAGATATTAAACTGATAAGAACAGATTTTTTTCTTTCGAAAAAAATGTATTGACACGTGTTCATTTAGTACATACACTGTTTGAATTCATATAAATACACACATCTTTTGTAAATTACATCATAAAAAACATACACATCTTCAGAGAATAAAACAATCAAATACATAAAACAGTCAAATAAATATCAATAATCTGTAAAACCACATTCTTCAGTTTAAAACAATAAATTTGTTTTAAAACGGCTTACAGATGAAAGACATTGTAAAAGATTGTAGTGTTCTTGTGTATGTCAGTGTAAGTGTTTTTCGAGGTGTCTAAAACGGAGTGCAGAATTAAAACACAACAAAACACATGATAAAAGGTCTCTTCATTTTCTATCTTTGTGCAGGAGCGGGGTGAGTCCCTAACAAGGTTAAAAACTCATCCCGCACTCCCGAACAGATTTGGTCTCTCGGAACCTGTTACTGGTGCTCAGAGGAGACCCTCGCCCTTCTGCTCCTTCCCACCTGCCTCACCCGGAGAGCCAGGCCGCCGCTGCCTTGACCCTTTTGTGTGTGGGCTCCGACTCCCTCGTCCGAATGGGCACAGAGGCGATTCTTCTTTGTGGCTGCGTCCTAGGCCTGCCGCCTGCAGCGACAGCTGCTTGCACCGCCGCTGCGGCCATTCGGATCGCAGCCACGGGGGGGATCTGCATGTGCTTTCTTACCAGCAGGTTTCTGGAGGTCCATGTGGCGGCCAGGGTGAGCCACTGTTTTGCAAAGTCCACTGCCTGTATATTCCTTTGGCTCACCCTGCTGTAGGGACCTCCCCTGCTGGTAAGCACGGGAATTGTAGGGAGCCGGCTGTTGCCCACTGGTCTACAGCAGCGCTGCACTCCCAGAGCCGATGCCTCACCGACTCGGGGCGCGCCACAACCCGGTCGAGGGCAGGTTGAGAACGATGACATGCCCCGGGAGTGCATAACGGACCTGACTGGGAGGATCTCATGAGCCACCATCCACGACAGGTCCCGGAGTCTGTTCGGGGAGGGCGGGATGTTTCAAGTTACGCCAACCTGTTGTGGGCTCGCCGAATGCGAGCCCTCGCACTGGACTCACTGACTCCCGCTCCTGCACAACAAACATAAGAGAACAGTGGTTGGTTAAAATCTGCAACTCCTGCTCTACTTTAAACAATTTTAAGAGTTTCTGAGTAAAATCATGGGCAGATGGCAGGCTAAAAGACACGGGTGTTTTCAGATCAATAGGTAAAATGTTCAGTGTCGTGAGGTAAGACCCCATCCAGAGCCGCGTTGTCTTGGGGGCTCTGGACGGGGCTGTGGCGTGTGTGGTGTGCGGTGTGGTGTGTCTGTCCTCTAAAAACAGGCTGAGGTCTGGGACTCCTCCTCGTCTCTCCCTGGGCCTCTCCACCACCTCACGCACCTGGTCCCCCACTGGAAATAAAAGAGTCGCACTGTCTAGTTCTAAAAACACCCTACGAAATGGGATAAAAAACAGAAATTTAAAACAGCAGTTAATCAACTAGCTGTGAATGGAGCTCCTCCTTCACCTCTATGGGGGAGAGGGAACGGGATCGAGCTCCATTCCCTTTCCGGAGTCTGACAGTCGGACGTGGCGATAGTCTCACGTCCAGTGCCGACTCCTTAGGGGTTGATTGTAGAGCTACCTTTAAAAAAGAGACCCGATTGGGGGAATTGGGGGGGAAGACTCTGGACTCCTCCACAGACGAGCTGTCTGAGGAGTGCGCAGCTCTTCCCCGCTTCTCCGAGGCTCGAGGAGTCCCGGAGGACAACTCCGATGCAGGCCTCTTGCCTTGCTGGGCCTCGGGGAGGGAGGGGTCGGAGCTGTCGCCTGTTGACTGGTGGCGCTCGCTTACGGTGAGTAAGCTGCTGGTGGTATTTTCCGACTCAGCCGTGGTGTTGGGCTCGGCTCCGCCCCCCGCCTGCATTGCCCCACCCCCTTTGGCACACTCCATTGGTGGGGCAATAACAGGCCCCTCCCCTTCTCCCGCCTCACCTGACTCCTCTCCACCAACCACAGGATTTGGCGGGAGATTCAAATTTTTGGCCCAGCCTCTCCAATTAGCTCTCTAACTGCCGTTTCTTTCCCTCCATTTTGTTCTGCTTTTCTTGCAGACTTTAGCTTGTTGGCAAAAGATTTCGGGCAATCTCTGAAGAGGTGGTTTGACTCTCCACAGAGGTTGTACTTTCTGCCATTGGTGCACTCTTCAAAAGTGTGCCCAATTTCTCTGGTGACATTGGGCTGTGGTCACGTCTGCCACACTTACACTATCAACATATAGTGCCGACATGCGTCTATAACTCAACCAGTCTGGGTGTCTTGGTAATAAAACGTCTTAACAGTAACGACTTAATAAAATCAGGTTGTGCAGTAATCACCAAATACTATATTGGGTCTTTTAACAATCACTGAGTGCTATTTCAACTCCGATATCTTGTTAGGGAGTTTTGTTTTACACCAGTTATGTTTTTGGAATGCTTTCGTTGTGATATCAGCCAGGTAGGGTTAGGGTTATGTGTATGACACATGCACTCCGAGCCGCATACCCTTAGAGGCAGTTTGTATGGCACATACGTCCTGAGCAACGCCTCAGACACTGACATCACTCAGAAATGCATTTTGATTTGGTTTCTGTTCAATTATTTATCAAATTTGTTCGTTATGGATCTCGTCAAGACACACTCACATGGGAAGTCATGAGAATTATGTACTCACCCAGTTCGTATAGTCTGTATTGAGCTCCTGTTCGTGACGCCAGTTTGTTGAATAAATTCAGATATTGACAAAGAGTCTTCGAGTCATGAATTACCTTTTTTATTTATTAACACAAAGAGCTGATCTCAGGAGAGAGGTACACAGAGAAACGTCTGAGCAGAGATTATAAAGGAAAGGGAGGACAAGGGGGCTGGTTTCTAAACGTCTACAAGGTCATGCTAAGCGTCTGAACAAGCTGTTTTGTGAGTGCTTCTGATCAGGAGCTGTCGTGGAATTTGCCTGTAAGCACTCAGAACTCTTGAAATAACACACAAAACATTGACAGGTTGAAGTATAAAAATATATTGTATACAGATATATTGGAGAGAGAAAGACACAGGCCACACAGAAAGTCAAAGTCTCTCTATGCTCTCTCTCTCTGAAAAGAGAGAGGACTACAATCTTTATCATTTCTTTGGGAACAAAGAAGTCTCTCATGATTGGTTGTCTTATGCTTAGATGTTTAACATGGTTCATCCTATAGGCTCTCTCCACATAGTAGTGGTCTGGTCAAGTTCAGTTTTACTGCCTTATAGGGCCTCAAATCCAGGCCTCACTAGCTTACTCTGCAATGCTCAGGCACATGTTTATGACACACATACCACATGTCTGTGGCGACCCAGCATCAGTACAACAGACACACAAAATGATAAATGATAAATATTAGCATTCTGTGCTAATTTACTTTCACAGAGCCTGGGTGAAGGACTTTCCGCTGTCCCTCACAGGACAGGCCTAAACACAATCCACACATGATCTAAGTTACACAAGGCATCTAAACAGTTAATAATGTCATACTAACTAAAATCATCAGGGTACACAGAATCACAAGATACAATAAATTCTTCCACAATGATCAAGCAGCTCTTTCACATCAACAGCTGCCAAACTGAGTGGGGATCAAACTGTATGGAACAAATGGCTCTCAAACCCTTTTGTTTCCCACTTCTGAACAACAAGCTTTATTGTTGGTGTGTTTGCTGTTTGCTCCAGAACTACAATGGCTTTTATAAGCTCAAACTGGGGCTCACCATCTGAGTCGTAGGAGAGGAACACTGTCATGCCTGCTCTGTGTTCAGTGCTCTTAAAGGTAACCCAGGATGGCACAAAAACATTGCTGAAAAGGGGAACGCCCGTTAGACCATTTTGGATCTCTTTAAATCCCTCAAGGTTGGCCAGAAACGTACTGCGCCCTGGACCAACGTCTGCATTATGGCTTAACACAGAGCAACACAGGAAATTGCAGCACTGCATAATCTGATGGCCAAACGCAGTTGTTTTGCAAATGTTACGAAAGTTGCATGTGACATGACTGACCCGTTTGAAGAAACCATGTTTAGCCTCAAACTGCATTGCCCAGAATTGCATCAAGGGTCCCAGTTTTTGAATTGCTTTTGGGTAGTGGCGCATGAAATGGTGTTTTTTTTTCGCAGATGTAGATGAGGATAGAGCTCCAGGAAGAGGGAGAGATGCTCCTCAATGATCTTACTTAGGTCGAGTGTTGCTGCAACAGTAAGGGAAGAGAAGAGAGAAGATGAACTCCATGCACAAGAGCAAGAGTAGAAGTTTCCATTCCTTGTTCTCCATGGGGATCAGGTCACCAATCAGCAGTAGGCACCACATTTGAGCTGCTGACTGCCGCATGGACCCATCAGCGTTTTAGATCATTTTTGCTTATCAGAGAGGGTTTATTACCCTTATCCCAAAAACATAATCGAAGCTTGTGATTCTATAGCTTGTCAAGTGTAATATGCTTTTGCTCGATCAGAGAATTCAACACAAGTTTGACTTCATATGTCCCAACCCCTTCTAAGATTAATTTTCTTCAGCCAGAGAAATGTTGGCTGGTGACCAGTCGCCTCATTTCGTGGCTTGTTGGAGCAGAAACGTTTTCTGCAGCTGAACATCAGGCAGCCAATCATATGGCAGCATTGCTATATGTCCCGCTAGCACTGCAGTCCCATTGGCTAGCTCAAGTCGTCCATCAGACAGTAGCATGGCAACGAGGTTGCTAGCTATCTGAAAGGAGAGTAAGAACCTCTTGGCCGATAGAGAAACGGTAAATTACATTTTATATTGTAGTCATTTATCTAATCCGGGGAGACTTAAGGGGAGCCCAACAATAGAATCATCTTTAATACCTAGATCACCAACATTACCAGCAACTCGCAGTGAAGAGGTCAAGTGTCTGAGCCACAGCACCCTGACAATATTCCTGTGAGAGAAGTGCTGAAGACGAGATACATTAAGAGTTAAGCAGAGAGGAAGAAAGGATTTTTTTACTTCAAGATAAGAGCATATTACAAGTAGAGGAGGAAGATATTGGAGAGGGGATTTGATTCAGTGAGGAAGGTGACGTGAAGTACCTCTCTAAGAGTATTGAATTAATGAGTTTTAAACCTACAGCAGACAATAGGGACTCTGTTCTGACTGGAGTGGGGAGGGCTTTATTAAAGGTGCTGTGTAGCATTTCTAAACACCAATGTAACATTGTTGAATTAATTGTGGTATCTTGGTAAAATTCCTGTAAACAAATGAGACAGGTCAACCATGGTTGAGACGATCTGTAGCCTCTATCTCACATCAGTGCTATTGTTCCTAGTGTTTCTCAAAATAAAGACATTTCCCATAGGCCCCGTTGATTCCTGTCCCCCCTCCCACTCTCTGGCGTCTTTGTTTTTCCAAAGACAACAGCAAAAAAGACAAATGTTGGGATACTGTTGCGACGGCTATGTATATGCTATGTTTATCTACTGTGTCAACAGGTCTCCCACAAGTTCAGTGCGTTTTCTATTGTCCAAAAGTAGCCCAAACAGAAGACTGATTGTTGGTAGTATATATATGGCCTCTGTAGCATAGATTCAATAACAGAATCAACACTGTGTGATCAAATTTACACCGTTTACAGTACAGGGGCCACCAGGGGCCTTCAGCCATCTTTTCTCCCTCCCCCAGCTCCATTACCAGGGGCCTGTTCCAAGAAGCGGGTTTAGTGAAAACTCTGAGTTTGTTAACCCTGAGATGAGGGAAACTGGGTTTTTCCGTTCCAGAAAGAGAGGTAACTCAAACTCTGATTCAGTTACCATGGTAACTGACTCTGTGAACCTAACCTGCTCGCTGGCAGGTTTTCTTGAACAAACCCTGACTTTCTCCCTGTCTCCTCCCTCTGCTGAACCTGAAGCAGCTGTCGGACATGGCGTGTCCTTTCCTCGTAACCCGATCGATATTCAAGCGGAAGTAATTCGCATAGCCTTACGTCGGGAGAGGATTTTGAGATCCCGATTAGATGTTCTATGTCCAGGATGGAAGAGCTGTCCGAGATATAATATGCCGTTTACACTTCACGGATTAAGCTACCACCACCCCGAGCAGTCAAATAAAGACACCTTTCATTTGGTCTTCTTTATTTCCTACAAATACAAAAGCAACAGTTAGTATTTTTACACATTTCACCTGTGACCATGCACCCACCTCTAACTTATGTTCGAGTAATTACATTTCTAGATCTGCCTTTCTAATTTGCTGCCCCAAGTACACCATTTGAAGTATGTCTGGCCCAGACAGCTCAGTTAGTAGAGCATTAGACTCTCAGTCTCAGGGTTGTGGGTTCGATCCCCACATAGTGTTAACTATCACCTTTGTAAGTCGCTTTGGATAAAAGCCTCTGCTAAATGATTTTAACGTTTTTATATTTCATTTTCAGCTGCTGCCAAGTGCGCATTGCGCCCGCGGGATTGCACCTAAATGAAAAATCTTTTTTTCCAATACCATTCCACCACTTTCTCACATGTAGGTAATATTATAAGAAAGTGTGGTTAAATGTTAAATGAATACACTGCTGCATTCAAACGTACGCATTGACTCGGGCAGCGATTCTCTCCCACGCCAATTCCCTCTCCTTTACGACCCTTCTGCTTGCTGGTTGCCATGGTGAATCGTAGTATCGGACCTCCATTGATGATGGCTTTTTATTGTCGTCGCGCACGCGCTTAGCTCAAGGTGAACATACTCAAAGTTGATTGAACTAACTCAAATCAGCCGTTCTGGAACCGAAAACTCAGACATGGCCATCTCGGAATTAATCAACTCAGAGTGCAGGGTTAGACTCAGAGTTTGCTGAACCTGCTTCTTGGAACAGGCCCCTGTTCCCAAGGAAAACTGTCTCACAAAAACACACTCTCCAAATCCAGAAGAAAAACCTCCAATGCCGTTTTTACTGTATGCTCATAACAGCAAAAACATGTCATATTATTACATATTGTGAAACCATATTTGCCGACAGTATTTTTTAAAATAATTTAAGTTGTTAACAAAGTACTACAATAATGTTGCAAGTACTGTGTACTGGTGTGATGGCAGTTATTGTTTTTGTGTAGGCCTCAAAAAAAAGAATACTAACATCAAGCAAATTGTGAACTGGCATTATAGTATTTTCTATTTATGGCAGATTGTGGTTGGTGTACTAGTGTAATTACAACGTTGGCATTGATTTCCTCCCATTGATAATCTAATCAGCTCATGGGCACTCATGGCTGACAATAACCTATTTTTTTTCTCTATAATGAAAGTGATGGTTTTATAGTGTGTCAAAAATAATATTGCAGCAAAACATAAGTAGTTCAACCGAAACTCAACCTTTACTTCAGTACATGCAATTCCTATGACATTGTACTTGAAATAATAAAAGGATTCTCATTCAAATGTATTTGAAGCACACAATAAACACAGAGGAACAATTACAAAATATGATTTCAATTTCCACAGATTTATTTTTTGGCTTAACAAAATGTTATATACACACAATGTGTCCACGTATATGTACTCTGTCTTTGAGTTACATGCAGCTGAAACTGGCATATCACACTCCACCATGCGGTCCTGCCAGGGCACTCTTCCCTCAGGGGAGATGAGGCAAGCTTCTCTCTAACGTCATATGCTTCTCTGCATCATCCTCTTCCACCCATGTTCCTCACGTCCTGTAGGCCTTCCCCTTGTTCTTCTGCTTCTTCCAACCACCTCTGATTCTGTGATGGGTTCAGCAGGTAGTTGTGTAGAATCCACATTCTCTGGCTTCATGGTGACATGAGTATACAGCACCCTCCATCTCACTGCCAGAATCCCGAAGGCGCACTCGACAACCATTCTGGCCCTGGACAGTCTGTAGTTGAAGATGTTCCTCCATCTTGCAAGGCGTTGTCCTGGGAATGGCCTCATGAGATAGGTTTTGAGTGGGAAAGCAGCATCTGAAAAGCGTATAAAGTGCGCACAACTCCAGAGATAAAGTCTGGTAACGGGTGCCCGGTAAGGGAGATCATTTAGAAAAAGCAATGTACCGGCACTCACGGAATGAAAGAGAATCCTTTTATTAGGGCGACTGGACGCGTTTCGGCTACAAGCCTTTGTCAGCATCTCCCACCATGGTGAATGCAACAGCACCTTGTTGGCCAGACCCTGGCAGAGGACAGAGTTTTTGCTTCCATGCCTTTTCCCAGACCAGAGCCAGTATATACACCTCCATCACTAGATCTTCAAAAGTCCCCCACCTGGACGGTAATGAACCGGTAGTCAGCATCTACCAGCACTAGCAGAATGATAGAAAATGTCTTCTTGTAGTTAAAGTAAAAACTGCCTGATTTGTGTGGTGCCGTTATGGTCAGGTGTTTTCCGTCGATGGCCCCTAGGCAGTTTGGGAAATTTCACTTGCTCCATAACTTTGATGCTGTGTCTCTCCACATCTGCTCTGTTGGCCTGGGGAACTGTGTTGCCATCATCCACCTCTCTATAGCCCGGCAGGTCATGTGTACCGACTGGGACACCGTGCTCTTCCCGAGTCGATACTGGAATGCCAGGCTGCCAGAGCTTTCTCCTGTGCCTAGGAATCTGTGGAAATAAGAAAAAAAAAGTTATGAATGAATTATAAATAATTAATAATAATATAAATAGTTAATAAGTTAAAAAAAGTTGTAATTGTATTGTGTGTTACCAATGCATGTTTGTTACTCTGTCACAGTGGAAGCAATTATGGGACAGCTTTGTGAAAAACCAAAACGTCCCGAGTGGGTCCGCTGGTGGCAGTGGGAGTGGAAATACCTGAATGTTATGTCCTTCATATTGCCACACTTGCAGCCCAGAAGGTTAGTAGTTGTTTTTCTAAATGAAAAAGTACCTTTATCTTGCTTTTTCTTTTTTTTTTTAAATGTAGTTAAAACTATCCATACAATATATATATTTGGCACAATAACAATTCCCTTGAAATCACATTTGTATTATTATTTGTTATTCATAATTTTGTTGTATCCATTTTTAATTTATAACAAAAATAATTTTATTTTTATCTCTAAAAGTAGTCTCCTGTAGATCTGGGGGAAGACTCACCCGTTGACCTCATCTGTGGGGAAGATGAGGTGGTGGCAGGACCATCTCGACTGGCTTCAAGGCCTGGCACCCAACTCACTCCCACACTGAGGTCCACATCCTCCACATCCCACAGGAGGTGGCCAGAGGTCTGCCACACCGTCTAGCAGTGTTAGAACTTCTGACAGCAGAAGAAGTCCCTGAGCCACCCCCATGTCCCAGATGATGAGGAGGAAATGTACTTTTTCACCCTCAGCCTTGTACCCGGGCTGACCCGACTGCCCCGTAGCACCCGGGCACTTGCACAAATACACATACTTCAGTACCTCACAGAATTGTGTTATGCCCGGCCTCGGAGTAACCTGAGCATAACATAAAGAGACTCCCCTTTTCCCCACTCCCAAGGATGACCAGTGCCACAGCAGAATGCAGTCCAAACAAATGGATTTATTCTTTTACCAGAATTGTAGCGTAGGTGTCAGGGTAGGCACGGCCGACACAATAAACAATCAATCTATAATACAAAACACTAACTTACCTATCTTCAAAATAAAGAAAACAATACAGGGGTCTTACCTACCTATTTATGATAAACATGAGAATAAATATCAAAGAAAACGGCTTCTTACCCTTACCGCTACCAGGACTGCTTTTAGAGAAAATACTTACTACAATACTTACTAATATACTTACAATACAAACTACAATATGAACAGAGACCCGAAAGCTAACTTCACACTACTAACACTATCCACAAACACAACACCGCACGGTCTGGTTGGGAGTCGGGAGGGAGAGAGAGTCCAACTGGCATCGGGCAGCTGTTCTTTTAAAGTGGGCGCCACCAGTCTCCCGGCCAATCACCAGCCGCCACCTGAAACTCAACATACAAACAAAACAGAACAGCACCGCCCTCAGGCAGGGAGGGAAAACAGCACAACAGAGGACACAATCACACTTACATACACATACATATGACTCAGGGTCATAACAATTGGAACAGGAACTGGAAGAACATGACAAACTCACCCAAGCTCTCAACAGCCCGTTGCACAGGGCGAGGCCGAGTTAGCAGCCACGTTTATTTCTGGTTAGAAAGATGGTGCAATGCTTTGAAGTGTTTCACGCAATGCAGATTCATGTGAGATTTCATTCACAGCGAGACAGATTTTTTTTCACAGATGATATCTTGGCTCAAGCGTGAGTCAACTCTGCTAGTTTTTTTTTTCCATTCTATTATCAGTCCCAGGGCCAAAGACGATCTGACTATTTAAATGGAAATCAAACCCTCAGGAATATCTCTCTGTCTCTCTCCGACTTCACAGGAAAACAGCTGAAACCATTCAAATCACTCAAACATTTATTCATGGTCACTGGGCTGCTAGGGTAACGTAGGTAGGTAATAGTGTGTGTGTGTGTGTGTGTGTGTGTGTGTGTGTGTGTGTGTGTGGGTGGGCGTCACAAGATGCACGGAATCAAACACAAAAACACAGTGTGTGGGTGTGTGTGTGTGGGTGTGTGTGGAGGTGTTTCTGAATGTCATAACACTGAAATTCAACACCAAAGGTGTGTGTGTGTGTGTGTGTGTGTGTGTGTGTGTGTGTAGGCAGGTGTGTGTGTGGGTGTATGAATGTGTTTCTGAGTGTCCTTATATCACTGGAATTCACAAACAATGGTGTGTGTGTGTGTGTTTCTGTGTGTGTGTGGAGGGGGGGGGGGGTCCCTTTCTTCTTCTTCTGTATAAGTAATTGCTTTTTAATTAATTTCATTTTGAGTCTCCTCATCTCCTCTCCTCTCATCTATCTCCCTTTTCTTCTCTTTATCTCTCTCTATCATTATTTCCCTCATTACTTTCTTCTCTCCTCCTTCCTCCTCCTCTTTCTCTCCCCACCTTCCTTCATTTTGTCTTCCTCTCTCCTTTTTGTTCTTTCCTCTTCTTTCTCTCTGAACACTCACCACACACACACACAGACACACACACACACCACCCCTGAAGACATGCAAGCATACATACCAATGTGTGAGATATACACACCTAGGTGTCATTGTTTCACCTTGGAACAAAACACTTCAAATGTCTTTAATCTGATGAATGACAACATAAACTAACCAATGAAATGAACTCTTCAAATGTAGTGGAGTGAAAAGTTGTGTATTGGTTTTTATACTGTGCAGTTATCTTAAATGAAAACAAGTAAATTACAAGTAAAGCTGTGTTTTGTTACCTCATTCCTTTGTGACATACAGTATTTTTTTTTACAGTATTACAATATTTTCCTTTTCCTTGGGTGAGCAATATTCTAAGAAAGCATCGTAGCATCTTTGTTTTTATCCTCTGATATCAATCGTACGGTAAGAGTAGGTGTCTGACCCTGGATCAAAATGCTTCAGAAGTCTATAATCAACCAAAACATAAAGAAAGCCAGTGGTGGAGAGAGTGTTACAGTGTGCACCATACTTGAATTAACTTCCACCCCTCTCCGTATGTTTAAAATATTGGAAGATGCTGAGCACTGAGGGTAAAAGTTATTGCATGACTGAGGAGTCAATTTCAAAATGATTTTGTTGTCTTCAACATGCAGCGTGGTGGTTATATATAGTTATATATGGTGGTTCAGCGCTATATAAACATCCTGTAATCAAATGGTTTTCAAGACTTGGCAGCAACTAATTCATCAGCTGATGTTTCTGTCTAAAATGGTGATATATATACTATATTACTACCAAATATGTCCAACAATTGCTTATATTACATTTTCTCCCATGACTTATCTTAGAATATTGATTATTGAATTAAATGAGGCTTAAGTTATATATTTTAAATATATATTATAATATTTTAAACCAGAAAATTACTTCCTGTTTATATTTTATTGCTGTCTAAACCTAAGATTTGATTGGGACATAATTTTGTGTACCGGGGGGCATGATAAAAAGTGAAATAAATAATAATCCAGCATTTACTTAAGCTGAGTTATGCTGCCATACTTTGGAGATTTTAGTGGTACATACAATTGGGTATCATCTGCATAGCGATGGAAGAGGACATTGTGTTGGTGAATTATGTGATAGCGGTGTGGTGTGGAGGGCTCAAAAACCTGAAATTTCTCAAATGTTAATATTGAAAGAAATTAACTAGGAGGAAACGACTTTCTCTAAGATCTTTTGAAAGCAAGGACAACTTGGAGATGGGTTTGAAATTGCTGAGAACAAAAGGGTCGAGATTAGGTTTCTTTAAAAGAGGTTGAACTATGGCAGGGGATGGAGCCAGAGGTGAGGGAGCTGTACATGATTGACAAGATGGTAGGACCTACTATTCCCAGAACCTCTTTCAGCAGCCTAGTAGGAATGATATCTGATGGACAGCAAAAGGATTTCATGTGGATTACAATTTCTTTGAAGTCCAGAAGAGTGACTGATCCAGATAGCACATAGCTGCAGACGTTTCAGGGGGGCAGGGAGGTCATGGGCTCACGGGAAGATCTGCAGTCTTGTGTTCTCAATTCTTTAAATAAAATTAATGAGAAACTCTTCACATTTCTCAGGGGAGGCAACAATAAAATCGCGGAGCTAACAGCAGATTCAACAATGTAAGAAAAATGAGCCAGTCTAGCATAGATAAATAGATAGATTTATTTGACAAAAATTAAAACATACATGACAGGCTGATCATAATAACAGACTCCATGTAAGATTTTATAAAATTGTTGAGGATTAAAATACACAAAAAAGCCCGAGGGCTTATTTCCATTGTGGTCCTCTATCGCAGTATAAGATGGCAGATTGAATAAGAAAGTGTCAGGCAAGAATGACATTAGAAAAAAATAAATAAAAAATAAAACAAGCAGTAAAACATGCAAACATTTATAAATCTACAAATTATTTAACAGCCATTCCATTTTACAGCATCCTGTACAGCATTCTGATACTTAGACAACAGGTCTACTGCTGCTACTGCTACTATTACTATTGCTGCGATTACTACTGCTACTACTGCTACTACGACGACTACTATTGCTGCTACTTCTATTACTACTACTTACTTATTATTATTATTATTACTACTATGGATAGATCTCGATCTGTAGAGGAATGTAGTAGATGGAGGGAGCAGTAGACGGAGGGATGTCTGGACTAGTAGATGGAGGGATGTCTGGACTAGTAGATGGAGGGACTAGTAGACGAAGGGATGTCTGGACTAGTAGACGGAGGGATGTCTGGACTAGTAGATGGAGGGACTAGTAGACGAAGGGATGTCTGGACTAGTAGACGGAGGGATGTCTGGACTAGTAGATGGAGGGACTAGTAGACAAAGGGATGTCTGGACTAGTAGACGGAGGGATGGAGGGACTAGTAGACAGAGGGATGGAGGGACTAGTAGATGGAGGGACTAGTAGACAAAGGGATGTCTGGACTAGTAGACGGAGGGATGGAGGGACTAGTAGACGGAGGGATGGAGGGACTAGTAGATGGAGGGATGCCAGCCGTCTGAACAGTGAGGAGAGGCTCCCTGCTGGGTCTGTTTGATTTCTGCTTTGTTTATCTGCCATTTGTTTGTTTGTCTTTCATTTCCTGTTGAACAGCGAAGCTTTGATGAAAAAATGACATCTGCGTCAACCAGAGCGCCTCTCTCTCTCGCACTCTGTGTCTCTCTTTTTTTTTCTAAGTCGTCTCTTTCTCCCTTGCCCTTTCTCTCTCTTTCTCCCCCCATCTCTGTGAGAGAGAGAGAGAAGCAAGTTAGAGAGTTGGCGGGAGGGAGTTGGAGAGAGAAAAAGAGGAATTGTGAGAGAAAGAACGAATGACAGAGAAGCAGAGATGATCAGATGGAGAGAGAGAGAGAGGTTTGTTCGTCTACCTGTTGGTGTGTGTGTGTGTGTGTGTGTGTGTGTGTGTGTGTGTGTGTGTCATCTGGGGTGTGTCATCTGGGGTGAGAGACATAAAGTCACTGAAGAGAGAGAGAGAGAGAATGTGCCCCAACCTTCATCAAACAACTGTCGACTTGTCAAGAGGCAAAAAAACACTTTCATTTCAACTCACCAGCAACTGACAGCCTCGTGTGTGTGTGTGTGTGTGTGTGTGTGTGTGTGTGTGTGTGTGTGTGTGTGTGTGTGTGCCAATGTCTTGAGTTGACAGGAGAGGTTTTCTGGAATTGTTATGATGTCCCAGTTTTCATAGTCTTTTTAAAAAAAAAGAGGCCACAAACACACACACACACGTGTATATATACACACACACGCGGCAAGTACAACTGTTTGGTCTCTCAGGACTGCTCGGTCTGCGTGAAAGTTAATGGATGAATTATTGATTGCTATTGTGTGTGTGTGTGTGTGTGTGGGGGGGTAATGATGGCTCTGTTGTTGTGTAATGGCCCACTTTTAAAAGCCTCTGCAGACGCTGAGATATTTACTGGAACGTCGGAGGATCACAGGATGAAGCTGTGGTGCACTGATCATCGGTTACAAACCTCCAGGAGGAAGACGGGTAGAAAAACCAGAAAAGACAGAAGACAGGAGCCTCATGTAGCATGCACTGTTCTACGTTGGTGAGGCTGTTGAGGATGTTGAGCGGTGCCTAAATTCTTAAAATAGAAATGTATCCGGGGCACCTTGCAGCTGAAAATGTGGAATTCCTCCAAAATGTTAAATGTGGTCAACAGGGTCAGAAATGAACTAAAACATCCCCTGAAAGTTCAAAACATTCTTGTGAAATAAAACGTGGTTATTACAGCCTGTTCACATTCTCTGTTGACTTGTCAAATACTCACGCATGACTGCCACTGCTGTCCCCCGTGGGCCACCGTAGGGGACTCATTGGAGCTGGAATGGAGCGATAGGTGATCATGAAACAAGCGAGTACGCAGCCTGAAAAAACAAAAAATACAACAACCAAGATGATCAAAAACTCAACATGGAGGCTGAAGATGGACTGTTGGGACAGAGAAGGAAGGCCTGGCACCATTTTTCCACTAATGGGAAAGAAGTTAAAACAAATCTTGGTGGTACAGAAGGAGTGTTTTCTTTCCAAATGCAGATGTTTCATAGTTTGACAGAGTTGGCCCCCAAAATGACCAAAATGCTCCTGAAAATCAACCAATCAGATCAATGGGGGGAAACGTCCTCTGAAACAACAATGCATTTATTACCCTGGTCTGGACCAATCCTGGCTCTCCATGTCTCTCCACCAACAATCCTCACCGTGCTGGTCAGTCTATTCTTTTTTGTTTTTTAAAAAAATATTAAACAGGTGACATTTTTTTCCAAAAATTGATGGAGAGCATTTTGTTATGAAACCCATTAAATATCGATCAGACCGTCGTCGATCAGTGGGGTAGAATTTTACAATCGATGAGCTAAAAAACCTCAGATGTTTTTTCTGGTGCGCTGCCATCTTGGATCAAGCCAGCTGCGCCAGGATGGACTCTTCTGATTGGTGGAGCTGACTACAGGTTAGAGTTACATGACTTCTGATTGGCTGGGTTGACCACAGGCTAGTGTTATGTCACCTCTGATGATCTACCTTCTCCTCCTTGTCTACCCTCGACTTTCCACCTCACTCCTCCCCTCCTTTCCTCCCTTCCTTCCTTTCCTCTCCTCTCTTCCTATTCTTCTTATCCCTCTCCCCCCGTCTCCTCTCAGGATAGGAGATAAGCACACAGAGTGATAATCGGTATCCAAATAGACAGCTGATCCCTCTAAAAGCGACGGTAGGAGGGGAGGAGTGTTTACATGGCCTCTGTCTGTCTGTCTGTCTGTCTGTCTGCTTGATTTCCATCCAAGGACGTTTTTGCCAATTATGACGTATGGACTTAGGAAACGCTGGATGGAGGTTTTTCTCAGTATACTTGATGATGGTGATTTGCTGTGTAAGAACTGATCAGCTCAGGACCTTCAGATGTTGGCTGTAGTTTATCATGGTGCACTGGGCTGTATGCCTGGGCTGCATGTCCATCTCTGGGAAAGCACCGTTCTGGGGAAGCTTGTGTGTCTGTATTAGTCAGAAATGTGGCGCTCACTATAGTCTGAGAGCCCACCATCCATTTTTGCTGACTGTCCCGAAAGCTGGAGCCATCGGGGAAAACCCTGCAGAGGGAAACTAAAGGTGAGACGAGTTTAAAGCAGCTGTCAGAGGTAGGCCGTGGTGAGAGAGGCGTCTCCCTGCCGACTCAACGATGACTACCAGGTTTATTAGGCTTTCCTGTGAATGTGAAGTTGAACGTTGTGAAGGTAACGTAACGTGAGCAGCTCTGGAAATCCTCCAGCAGCAGCGCAGCGCTCCGACATCCAGTCAGTGTAATGCTGCTGCATCGGGATTCACCGAGAAGATGACTTGGTAGTGGTACCTGTTTTTATAGTGCTTTCAGTAGATGGTGTGTGTGTGTGTGTGTGTGTGTGTGTGTGTCCTACACCACAGCCCTGTGCATTTACTGGGCCTTTTCTCTATGGAGACTAACTGGTACTCTCTCAGTTGGCACACACACACACTGGCTCTATCAGTGAAACCAGCAGCAGGTATTCTACTGTCTACCTCCACCACACACTATCTCACTTCTCACAGGCACAGCCCAAAGCCTCATTCATATAGGTGTGTGTGTGTGTGTGTGTGTGTGTATCAAACTCCTTTTGTAAATATTTAGGTGTGGGTTTGCAGTCACGCTTCCTTTATTTCTATTAAAGGTTCCTTGTTACTGTGGTGATCCTTCACATCCAGATTCTAGATGTTGTTCCTTCATCTGACTGATTGATTGATTGATCGATTGATCGATCTGGCTTCATGATCAGACCGAGGTCATGAGGCTGATCCTGTCCTGTGTGAAGGTTCAGGACTTTAACCTCTGACCTCCTCGTCCAGTTCGGACCATCAACCTGGACCAGTCTGGACATCGACCTGCAGCTCACACCCGAATGGAGAGCAGCAGCAGCCAATGAGAGTTGAGCGAGAGAGAAGGAAAACTACACAGGAAGAGGGGAAAGAAAAGTGCTTAGCGAGTTGTAGCGGGGGTAGCGAGTCCACTATAGTGGCCACTGTAGTAAGCCAGTATAGGAATTTGATTCCAAGACGCATAAAAACGATGCATCAGTTCATTAAATCTGCATGGCCCAAGCCTGAACCCCGAAGCAGCACTGACCTCTGACCTCTAGCTCACTTCAATCACCAAGTTCAATAAATGCACAGGAGTTTGTCTTGGTGACCTACGGAGATATTGACTCAAAACACACAGGGACATCAGGACGTACCACAGTGCTACGCTATGGACCATAGACTACATATCACTGTGCAAATATGCATTCAGCATTCAATCTCTGTGAGCACACAGGCAGCAGGGTGGCGTCTGACGGCCAGTTCCTTCTTCAATCTCTGTGCTAAATGAAGGTGGACTGGAGTATCTAGTGTTACCAAATGAAGGGAACACAGTGTCCAAAGACTTTAATCCCTAGGCATTCTGGGGGATATAGTTTTGGAAATCACCCCCCCTGCCGCTCCACACACACACACACACACACACCTACACACACACACATTTTCAACTGCTCAAAGATGGAGGATGGGTCTACAAGTGAGCCGCCAGACATCTTCAGTATTATTGCAGTATATTCTGTATATCACCTCTTCACTAGACTGTGAGCTCTAATTGGCTCTAATTGACTCTAATTGGTTTCCTCTACTAATAATAAAACGGGACATTATTATTATTAATGTACATCACAGGCTACCGTAGGCTGTGCCCGAGGCGTGTCGGTCGTGAACAGACGTTGACAGAAGTCAGAAATGACTCAAAGTTTCTGTTTCATCATCAGAAAATCAGCAGCCAGACAACTGAAGAGCTCCACCCCCCCCCCAGCAGCGTCCAGGGACAAATACAGGTTGACATTTTAGTTTCCTGCTGTCGTCAGTCTGTTCTCTGGCGCCGTGTGTGTTGAGTGTTGTGATTAATTCCCCCCGTGTCACATTCTTCTGTCATGCTTAAGTTGTATTCAGGTGTTAAATGACATTATCAGTTTCCCTTCGGTGTCATTTAGGAGACGCTCTTCCAACGCTCTGCCACTTAAGATGTCGTAAGTCTTCTCTCCAATAAATAATCTACATTAACAAAAACCTTAACCGAGTGGAGAATGATCAAGATCAATTTGGACGACACGCCGGCTGAATGCAGGATTTCACCCAAACAGCCTCAGAGATTAAAGGGCATGAAACACAAGCCGCGGTGTTTCTCTCCGGTAGCTCAGACCTCAGATCAGCTGAGACTTACTAGACTATATCAAAACAATCAGCAGGTCTAAGAGCCGGAGCTCCCTAGCAGATGATGGAAGGATATTGGAGGGGAGTAGGGGGATGATGATGATGAAGATGATGAAGATGAATGATTCTGTCAGCAGTTAGAGGTTATAAAAGCAGTATTGATGTTTCACAGAGTCGGTCTGTGTTCATATTGTGGTTAGTTTGGTGTAGTGAGGTCTGGTTGGGTTTTTTATTGTAGTACTCAGGTATTACAGTGACTGTAGTTGGGTAGTACAGCCGTGAGAGAGGAGTCAGACACTGAGGATGATGATGATGATGAGGACTGATAATGATGGACCTGCTGATTCCAAACTCTTACTTTAAGTAATTAAGTTAGAAAGAAATTAAGTTCAGTGAAATTGATTTTTCTAGTGTTTTCTATTAGTCCTCTTTTCAGTCGTTCCCTATGAAGATAACACACATCAGTTCAGTGTGTTCAGTATAAATTCATATGGGAGACAAAAGTTGGACCAACAGCTTCATAACAACTAAAAGCACCGTCAAACTGTAAAATGACCAAATACTAAAATAAAATATACATGCTAGATAGGTGCAAATTGAAAAGACCAACATGCGTCTGAGTACCGAAGACAGCAGGAGACGAAGACGAGGGTCTGCCTCGGTAGAGCCGGTGGACGTGGAGACTTCAGGCTCACGGTGCGTTTGAGTCGAAGCAAACCCTCAGGAAGTCGCTTCATCTCTCACCAGATTTGAGTCAGAGTTTGATTCTGGGTTTCAAAGGGAGCCGCTGTTAGACGGGCAGTTGGAGTGAAGCCCCACGCTGTGCCGCAGCGCCTCAGAGGAAGAGCGCTGCAAATCAAGCACGCCTCGCCGGGGACGCCAGCCGCACTTTGAGAGGGAGCTTGATGCTGTAAAAGGCACACTTGGAGTCTCATCCTGGGAATAGAAGAAAATACGATACGTTCCTGCAGAAAGGAAATATTAGGACAAAGGTACAATCATTTATACATTACAGAGCAAGTTGTACAATACTGCACAACGGGGTACTGAAGACAAAAACCGAGCCTGTGTGTGTGTGTGTGTGTGTGTGTGTGTGAGGAAAGTCCATTCACCACGTACAGTCCAGCATGTAGGCCAGTATATCTCAATGTGAGTGTCTTCAGGGTTTTGATGACACTCTCATCCAGAGACTCAGATCAGTTCCTAGAAGAGAAGGAAAGAGGAACGAGCTGAGGAGAGAACATTAAAACTGTTATATAAAGGATAGTTTGATCCAAACACTTTTTGTTTTTCCTGATGCTGTTGCCTAGCAACAGGTGGAAAGGTGGCCTGTCGGTTAGAGAGAGCGCTCTGTGACCTGGAGGTTGCAAGTTTGATGCTCTTAACAGCTGATATGACCCCGAGGTCACACGGTTCCCCTACCGTTCTGCTCATTCCCAACTAAAACAAAAAGGTTCTCAGACCACAAAGAGCCCAAAAAGGTGTTCTGGAACCAAGGAACCGTGATGTCACGAGTGATGTCACTCACCAGAGGCGGGCTTAATCGTCACTTCCTGTGCTAGCTACCCGCCATTTTAAAAATATGAGACGAGACGGACACAACGACCTTTTTAGTTTTCCACCATTGTTGTTGTTGTCTTCTTCTTCTTTCCGCTAAAAGATTTTCCCGCATTTCCACTTCCTGTGTAAGGAACGGACCGGTTAGCTGGTTCCAGTGCGGTGTTGGTGGAAAAGCGCTAACATTGGACTTTCCAAATCAAGTGTAGCCCTCATTACATTACCCTTCTTCTACCCTTGAAGTGTTAACTGTCTCAGAGCATAGTAATAACTTCCCTCTTCCCCTGGTAAACATCCTCCACCATCGTCACCATCACACTACAAGTGGCTGTGGAGGAATCCATAACTCCATATTCTCACTATCAATAAGCATTAACATTTATTATTTTCCTAATTAAGGATTTAGTATTTATTATCACTCTCATCAATATATCCCACACAGCCGGGGCTTGGAATAATGTTTATTTTATAGGTTGTTGTTGTTGCGGGAGGACGTCTGGAACCAGAAAACTCAGCTCAGCTCCGTTCAATTAAACTGTGTTGTCCCATAAAGACACTAAAAAATAAAATAAGCATAACATAAAACATTTAACAAATCAACACTCATATTCCATACAGACATCAGACAACAGAGCAGTAAAAAGTCGCTTACTGTGCAAATTAAGCAATATGGGGATAAATGAGTCCCTGGGACTTTTACTCTGAAGGGATTCTTCTGCTGTTTGATTTCTGGAAGCACAATAAGATAAAATGAGATGAATGAGAATAAACTGGGTTACAGCAGCAAATAGTCAAAAGATACCGCAGGGGTACTCGGAGAAACCCCACCCCCCCAGTGTACCTACCGACTCCAAAACTACAGCCTGGCGAAGGGGGAGGGGCCAGTCTTCTGTCTCCGCCCCACTTTGTGAACCAGACTGATGAGGCGCTTGCAGCTTTAAATGTCAATGTGTGCTAAATACAAATAAATGAATGTGTGTGTCTTGGTCACACACACACACACACACACACACACACACACACACACGGCTGTTTTATCGCAGTCTGATTTGTAATGACAGGAAGACTCATAACAAGGTTTTCAATTAACTGCAACAAGCACACACACACACGCGCGCGCACACACGCGCACACACACAAAAGCCAATTAAATTTCTCTCACTTACACACAACAATACATGCATGCTCACACACTCGGATGCACATAGGCAGGAGGACTGTGTATGAACACATGCCACAGAGGAAATCACATTCACACACACCCCAATGAACACACACACACACACACCCGTCCAATCTGACACATGCAGATGAGTATGTCCTGGTTGTTGACACCCTGATCCCAATTAACTCTGTTGTTGTCATGACGGAGACAGGCCTCAACAATACACCCTTATCCACCATGGCTGAGTGTGTGTGTGTGTGTGTGTGTGTGTGTGTTAGTCATGAGGTTTGTATTTGCAATTTTGACACTTAGATAAATTGCTGTGCTATTACTTGTATACATAATTCTGCTTATTTTTTATTTTCTTATTGATGAACGTCGTCTACATCTGGTCTATCGACGATCAATCAAACTCCTCAATACTGATCCCAGAGCAGCCTGGCTAGTCGGTCTGTTGTTGGACTGGGTTCAATAAGCATCGCCATCCGTAGCCGCTAACAAGGACTTGGCTGCTGCACGGTGTGTGTGTGTGTGTTATGTATAGAAGGCAGTTAGTCAGCTGTATTGATTGACAATTACAGTCATTCTCCTCTAAATGGTCTGTGGTGTAGAGGTCACTTTCACACACTTAGACAGACACACACACACCACACACACACACACACACACACCTTAACGACCTTAACGATCTCCCACTCTCTCTAACCCAGGTGACGGTGACGCGTCAGCTAAATGCCTGTATTCAACATCTAATTAACTCAAAGTGTCTCTCTCTCTCTCTCTCTCTCTCTCTCTCTCTCTCACACTCACACTCACACTCACACTCACACACACACACACACACAGGTCTCTCATCTTGTTCTCTACCTCTTTTCATAGGTCAATAACACCTATTGAATTGCCAGAGTGAGAATGACTGTGTGTGTGTGTGTGTGTGTGTGCCCATCCTAAGCCAATGTGAATTCTTCAGTACCAGCTCATCAGAAAACAGACGCAGAGAAGGACTAATCAATCAAACCTGACCAACCAGCAATTTTCAATATGTGTGTGTGTGTGTGTGTGTGTGTGTGTGTGTGCGTGCTTGGTGTTCAGTGAGTGTGTGTGTGTGTGTTATTAATTCATAGTTAATTCAACATGTCTCTCTCTGTCTGCTTCATTTCATTCGTTAGATTTTCTCTTTCTGTCACCTTGGTTCAATAATTGAACACCGTAGTGAACGAGGGAACGATATGAAGTTAGAATATAATATATAATAATAATATATCTCTTTATTTCTCTTCACTTGGTTCGATCATTAAACTCCAACTAGTTATTCTACTGATTTTGTCCCTACCACTCAACCCTCTGTAGCATGACAGTATTTAATAATTCAACAGTTATTCAGTTAATACTTTTACTTTTTCAATTTTACCTTTTTCCTCGACCTGTTTCCTCTGAACCATATCGATGGAATAATTCATCAGATTGATCCCCACCAATGACAACTAGAGTTCAATTATCTTTCCAATCAAGTCGTAGCTGCTGACTTCAGCTCTCCAGTGAGAAATGTAATAGATATATAATATATAATGAAACCTATGAACAGTGGAGGTAAAGTCAGATAACATTTGTCACATTAAATTGTTCAGTTTTCCTTTTTATTTTTACTGTTTTTTACTCTTCACTTCACATTAAGTGCTCATCGATACTTTTAAAGCTGCAACAGGGAAGGTCTTGATGTAATATTACCCAGAGAGCAGCGTCCCACCACACCAGTTCAGACGCCATAGAGTCGCCCAACCGGCCCAACTGTTTCTGGTGTCGGTGTGGTTGCTGCTGGGAAATGTCCGCCACACAGGAAGTGACCAAACAGCAGTGAGCCTCCGATGTCAGATCTTTTCCTGTCTTCGGTATGAAGCATCACAGACCGGAGACATTGTGAGACTGGAGAAGCCGGTGAACGGAGGCGAGCTGTGTGCAGTTCACTGACGTCACCTTGCAAGGGTTTCTGGGTATCTGGGCTGTTTTGGACTTAATTCTCCTTGTACTATAAATTGTAGTATTAAAAGTATTTTATGGATACTTTATTATTAAACATGTTTCAGATGTTTGTGGCCGTTTTGTGTGATTTTGTTTGGCTGTGGGGAAAACAACAACAACAAATGTCTGACTGGTTTTTATTCCCCTTGTTTCTGCTCTTCTCTACCATCTGCCTCTGGCTCAGTTCAACCATTTAATAAAGACAACTACAGAGATTCAATTAGAAATCCAATTTAGATGATATCCAGTTCATAAGCTACATACTATTAGTTACAATAAAATGGAAAATGACTTGTTCACTTTACTAGCTACATTTCCTAGGTCAAAATAATAAATGGCCATAAAATTAAATTTTTATTATTAAATGATTTTGTAAATTTATATCAAAATGGCGTTACTGTTACTTCCTGTGTATTCCTTGTGTATGTCTACCAGTAGACCTACAGAAGAATTCCAACCAATTATATCAAGTATTTCTGAATAGTCCCGCCCCTCCACTGCTCTCATCAAATAAAACAGCCTTTCTCTCTTAAACAGACATCTCATTGGTTTACACTTTTCAATAGTCAATCCTTATGTCCCGCCCCCACATCCTGTTTCAACAGGGAGATATGTCAAACTGATCTGAAACTTTCCTCGCTCACCAAAACTTTTTTTTTTCATGCTGCCACACCTCAGTTGGTTAACTGTGTGTGTGTGTGTGTGTGTGTGTGTTTATAGCATTAAGCCGTAATAAAAGCAATAAAAGGTGTTAATAATGCATCACATCATGGACCTCCTGCATTATTAACTCTGCTGCTAGTCAGCGTGGATAAAAGCTGAATGTGAACATGGCAGATAAATAATCCCATCAGATTACAGCCTCACGTCCTCACGTCACACTGATGCTGTGTTCTGCTGTGTTCTGATTGGCTGGATTGAAGATGGTCTCAGCTGAAACGACGACTAACAGCTGAAAGGTAAACGACCAATCATCAATCACTTTTATCCACCAATGAAATGAGAGGATTCAGATTCAGTGTGTTGTTGCTCCAGTGGTTGGACTCTTACGGGCACTAATGGCATCTGACACACACACACACACACACACACACACACACACACACACACACACACACACACACACACACACACACACACTTTTGACTTTTCTATTTCCTTTCCCTTCTTCCATTCACTCTCCTCCTCCTCCTCCTCCACTCACTCTTCTCCTTCCTCCCTCTTCTCCTCCTCATTCCTCTCGTTCCTTCACCTCCCCTCATCCTCTCTTCTTCCCTCTTGTCCTCATCCTTCCCTTTTAAATCTCTCCCCTCTCTCTCTCCTCTTTCTTTCCCTTCTCTCTTCTCCTCCTCTTCCTCCATTCGCTCTTCCTCCTCTTCTTCAGTTCCGTGACTTGTGGCCACCAGCCTCGACCACGCCCACACGCCACGCCCACACGGTAACATGTGCTCTTTATTAATGTCTCTTCCTCCTCCTTCCCGTCCTCTTCCTCTTCCTCTCCTCAGCCTCTTCATCATCCTCCCCCTCCTCAGTCTGGGCCGGTTCGCTGTGTGGAAATGAGATCAAGCTTTTGGAGGCGGCGGAGAGGAACGCTGCATCCGAGGCTTTTATTTTTACTTGTGGTGTGTTTGAGGCTCAGCGACGCCTCCCGGAGCCAGGAGCCGGGAATTGGGTTGTTTTGTTTGAGTGTGTGTGTGTGTGTGTGTGTGTGTGTAGGAGGAGGTCTGTGGAGGCGGGTGTGTGTACGTTTGTGAGAGTTGTGTGTGTGTGTGTGTGTGTAGAGTCAGGAGAGTGTGAATTTGTGTGTGTGTGTGTGTGTGTGTATACAGAGGCGGGTGTGTGTATGTACAGAAGCAAGCGTTTGTGTGCGGAGGCAGGAGGGTGTGTGTGTGTGTACTTCTGTTTGTGTTACTGTGTGTGTGTGTGTGTGTGTGTGTTACTGTGACCATTTTAAATACAGTAACTCCAATAACGCCAATAACTCCTGAACCGTACGGCGTAGGATCTGTTCTTTCCCCTCAAGACAAAACCGTTCATGCTGTATTTCTTGATAGTTTTCCGCCATTTTTATTTTATCCATGCAAACCTATTTTCTCTCAAGGGTTTATGGGAGCATCTTTAAGATAACCCATAACTCTAATAACCTGTAAGGTGTTTTATCTCCACTCATCATTCATTATATACTAGTAGAATAGTCTGCTGCCTGTTGTACCATCGGTCCTGCTGCTGCTTCACCATGTGTCCCTACTGTCACCAACACTACCTCCATACTGCCACTGGACTTGTTGACCGAAGTGATTAGCTGGTCCCAGATCTGAGACTCGGCTCTGTTTCGTAAGTCAGCAACAGGCTCCAGAAGATAAAACGCCTTCTGTGTTTTCACCATTTAACATGAGATGAATCATCATTCCCTTTAGTTCACCTCTTCCTGCTGCAGGTCTGTCTCAATAAGGTGAAACGATGCTGTTGAAGAGGAGGGTGTTTGCCTTTGTGTTTTTGATGTATGTGTGTGTGTGTGTGTGTGTGTGTGTGTGTGTGCGCCTCCATATGTCAAGTAGTGATAAATAGAGCGGTTGGAATACCAAATAAAAACCAAGCCACCTGACTCTGGTTGTCCTTCTTCTGTAACGCTGCAGACAAGTACAGCCCAACAAACAACTGATGGGTGACTCATCGGTGTGTGTGTGTGTGTGTGTGTGTGTGTGTGTGTGTGTGGTGTTTTCTATTGGACTCGGACTCAGCAGTGCAGGAGTGACTCAGCTGACAACAACACATTTGAGAGCAGGTCGGGCGGCGGCTCTCGGCCTCGCTGCTGAACAAGGTTCAACATGAGGAGGTTTAAAGAACCGGAGCGGCGCCGGATCATATTTGTGAGTGTGTTTTGTCGGCAATCCAGTGGATCAAAGTTGGACTGTCCTGTTGTGTTCTGGTCCACATCAGACCACTCATCTCCACTCGGCGATGTCTCCGTTATTGTTTTATCTCCTCCTCCACCCTCTGCGGACTCAAACGTCACCTCGAGGTGTATTCCAAGCCCCGCCCTCCTCCCTGTCAGGTGGCCAAAGTCCCGCCCCATCACCAGTCACTCACCTTGATGAGCTGTCTGATGGGATAATGTAGCACTGCTAGCTTGTTGCAGACCGGCTAGCATCCTACCGATCTAGCAGTAGCTCTGTGTTGCTCCTCAGACCTCTCTTCTCCTCCAGGTGGCGCCAGCGTGGAAAACAACCCGATGCTCTGGGTTTTTTCACTGCTCATTCTTTTCCTCCATTGTTTGTGTGACTCTGTGGCCGCGAGCCTCACCTGTAAGCGTTAACACACAGGATCACAGACAGACTGACAGACTGATAATATATAACATGTACTATTTATTGTTATTTTGATGTGAAAAGTTGCATAAAGCATCAGGGCAGAAGTTACTCAACTCTCAACCAGTGCTGGAGTTGTTCTTTACTGGGACCAACCAGACTGACTCACATAGCAAAGCAGCAGAAAAATAAGAGACTTACCTGAATTAAGACAATTAAGAGAATTAAGATGTTTCGTAGTGCTTGTCCTATATCATATCAGACCAGACCAGATCATACCAGTTCAGACTGAATCAAGCCCAGTTAAATAAAACCAAAGCAAGTCAAATAAAAGCAAATCTAATTTTACCAAACCAAATGAAAACACATCATAATAAATCAAGACAAATGAAACCAAAGTTACATCACATCAAACCAAACCTAACCCGACCACGCTAGATCCTCTCATCGTTACCCCAGACCACGGACTCCCTCCTCCCTCCTCCTCTGCACAGATGTGGCTTCATGCTGTTCACACCTTGGTGGTCCTGAGTGTTTGCATGCTAGCATCTGTGTTCCCATGCATCCCATCTGTGACAGTGTGTGGGTGATGGACGGGTTGTGAATCTCTCCATCGCCAGGTTAGCTAAACACTTCTTCATCCGTTCGTCACGAGCGATATTCCAGACGCCACTGAACGTGTTTTTACGACACGTGGAGGAATGATGCATCTCACCGCTGCATTCTGGCATTTTCAAACTTGCACTGATTGGGCGCTGCATTGTTGCTGCACTGTTGCTTTATTTTGAAAATACTACTCCCCTCGTCTCTCTTCTCTCCTCCCCATGACTTCTCATCTTCTTTCCTCCCTTTTCTCCTCTTTGCTCGTCCTTCTCCTCTTCTCCCTTTATGTGGCCTCAGCTCTTATCTTTCCTCTCCTCCTGTCTCCTTTCCTTGCCAGTTTTTTCCTCTTTTCCCCTCCTTGTCTTCTCTGGTCTCCACCTCCACCTCCTCTCTCTCCTCACCCCTCCCCTGCTCTCTCCCCTATTCTTCTCCACTGCTCCCTATGTTCCTTTTCCTTCTTCCTTTCCTCCTCTGGTCTCCTCCCCCACCTCCCATCTTCTCCTCTTCACCTGTAAAATGAAGACATGAATATTTCAGAGAGAAGTGGCATTGAAGCGTTCCACCGACCTCCTGTGAACGTGTGTGTGTGTGTGTGTGTGTGTGTGTGTGTGTGTGTGTGTGACTAATGGCCCGGTCTCCTCCCATGATGTGGACTGCGACACGCTAGCATTCAACACGAAACACACAAAGCTCCTGCCGACAGCCGTGAACACTGGAGGGAGAAGGAAGGAGAAGAGAGAGAGAGGAGGAGGAGAGAGTAGGAGGTAGTGAAGGGAGAGGAGAAATGGAAGGGAGGAAAGGAGGGGATGGAGAAGGAGAGGAGAGGAGGAGGAGATAGTGAAGGAAGAGGAGGAGAAAAGCTAACCTAACACGGGAAGAGGAGGACGGGGAGTAGAAGAGAGAATAACTAAAAAGGGGAAGAGGAGGAGGAGAAGGAGGTATGGAGGGGAAAGGAGAAGACAGGAGGGGATGGAGGAGAGAGGAGGACAATGAATGGTGGACGAGGAGAGGAGGAAAGTGAGCTGAGGGGGAAAGAAGAAGAGTAGAGGAATGGAGGGAGGGAAGGAGTGAGAATATTAAGAATAATACAAATAATAATAAATGTATAAGTTGGTTTAAAACTTCATAAAATAAATTAAACAAGTAAAAACAAGAGTAAGAATAAATAGTAGAAACTAAAACAAGGATAAAACAATAACTAATATAAGTACTATTATTAATATTATTATATATATATTACTACAGTGAAATAACTTGAACGTGGAACAGAGGAAATCCAAACAGTTTTAACTGTAAATAGAATTTCAATAGAAATGTGAATTTATTAAATTAAAAACATTAAATTAACCAGTGAACAAAACAACCCAGAACCTCCTCCTCCTCCTTCCTCTCCTCTCCTCCTCCTTCCTCTCCTCTCCTCCTCCTCCTTCCTCTCCTCCTCCCTTCCCTCCTCTCCTCCTCCTTCCCTCCTCTCCTCCTCCTCCTCCTCTCCTCATCTGAATCATATCTTTAGGTGCGTCCATAAGGGGTGAATGTCACCGATGCCTTTTAATATTTCATGAAGCTGTAATGTTAAAACATTCCACCGGGTACCTGTGATGTTCCCTGGCCTGTGTGTGTGTGTGTGTGTGTGTGTGTGTGTGGAGCAAATCTGAAGCAGCAAGGTGAATAATTTGGTCTCAGATCCCAGCATGCCGTTCACCTCAGCATGCCCATGACCCAGAAGACGTGAATATGGAACAACAGAGAAAAACAAGAAAGACAAAAAAAAAAAACAATATAAGAGAAGGAGGAGAAGGGAGGGAGGAGAGGAAGAGGGAGGGATGGAGAGGACAAGGGGGAGAGAGAGGAGGAGAGGAGCTGGAGGGGGAGAGGAAGGAGGGACTGAAGGAAAGGGTAGAGAGGATGGATGGAGAAGAAAAATAGGGAAGAGGAGAAGGGAGGGATGGAGGGATGGAGTGGAGATGGGAGAAGGAGGCAGGAGAGAAGAAGAGGAGGAGAGCGAGAAGAGCACTGGAGGGAGAGGAGGAGAGAAAGTGAAGGGAGAGGAGAGGAGGATGGAGGGAAGAGAGAAGAGGAAGTGGGTGGAAGGTAGTGAGGGAGGTGGAGAGGAAGGGAAGGAGGGAGGAGATGAGGAGGAGGAAATGGAGGGAAGTTTTCTATAATAGAAGAATGGTGTGTGTATTAGAGGATGAGCCTCACTCTACTGATAGTACTACTACAGTACTTATACAACCACTAGTACCTTTACTACTACTAATAAAGCGACTATCACATTTACTACCACTAGTACTAATACAACTACTACTATTGTTAAAATGAATATTACTACAACTACTAATACTAACTAACTACTATCTGACCTAGTAGTAATACATCTACTAGTTCTACCCCTACTGTTATTATTATTACTGCAAATTATATTACTAATACTACAGCTACGACTGCAATTGTCATAATTAATATTACTACAACTACTAATACAATATAACAACTATTACTAATAGTATTACTGCTACTACTTATTGTCCTACTACCAATAACGCCTTTATTATTACCACTACTATTATTATTACTAGTACTACTAAAACAGATATCACTACTACTAGTATTATTGTTATAATTAATATTACTACAACTACTATTACTACTACTACTACTACTACTTGTCCTACTACTAATGAAGCTACTACTACTACTGTTATTACCACTGCTACCACTTCTATTACTACTCCCACCACTACTACTATTTATTTACTACTAACCCTGTGATGATGATGATGATGATGAAGATGATGAAGAGGCAGGGTAATCCAGTGAACCAAACTCCTCTCTGGTTTATTTATGCCTCTTTTTGCCCGCGTAAGCCGAGCTGCTATCTCAGTGACCGCAGGCCAGCGCAGCCGGGATTTATGGGTAAGTTGACATTTTATTATGCTTATCAGGGGTTATGAAAACCATCTCACACACAGAGCCGTGCACACACACACACTCGTGCACTTATTCTGATGCAAAGACGTTTTTTCCCTGTTTATCAGGAGCTGTGGAAGTCATTACAATGATTAAGATGACACGCCGCCACGCCGCCACGCCCGCACCGCGCCGCATTACACATGTACTGCTGCATTATTCTGCTGATCTGAGGTCAGGACAGACTAAGGGACGCATTAACATACAGATGCACATGAACTCGTATGTGCACACGCACAGATTCCAATGCAGCAAGGCAGAAGCGCACACACACACACACACACACACACACACAGCAGTGAAGACCATTATATATTGTATGAGAGGAGAGCCTTGGGCTGTAATAACATTTGTAGCGCTGTAAATCTATAGTGTAGTGTTGGTGTTGGTGTTAGTGTTAGTGTTAGTGTGTTAGAGTGTTAGTGTGTTAGAGTGTTAGTGTTAGTGTGTTAGTGTTGGTGTGTTAGTGTGTTAGTGTTAGTGTGTTAGTGTTGGTGTGTTAGTGTTGGTGTCAGTGTGTTAGTGTCAGTGTGTTAGTGTTGGTGTCAGTGTGTTAGTGTCAGTGTGTTAGTGTTGGTGTCAGTGTGTTAGTGTTAGTGTGTTAGTGTGTTAGTGTCAGTGTGTTAGTGTGTTAGTGTCAGTGTGTTAGTGTTGGTGTCAGTGTGTTAGTGTCAGTGTGTTAGTGTCAGTGTGTTAGTGTCAGTGTGTTAGTGTTGGTGTCAGTGTGTTAGTGTCAGTGTGTTAGTGTTGGTGTCAGTGTGTTAGTGTCAGTGTGTTAGTGTTAGTGTCAGTGTGTTAGTGTTGGTGTCAGTGTGTTAGTGTCGGTGTGTTAGTGTGTTAGTGTTGGTGTCAGTGTGTTAGTGTCAGTGTGTTAGTGTCAGTGTGTTGGTGTCAGTGTGTTAGTGTTAGTGTCAGTGTGTTAGTGTCAGTGTGTTAGTGTCAGTGTGTTGGTGTCAGTGTGTTAGTGTTAGTGTCAGTGTGTTAGTGTCAGTGTGTTAGTGTCAGTGTGTTAGTGTTGGTGTCAGTGTGTTGGTGTCAGTGTGTTAGTGTTGGTGTGTTAGTGTGTTAGTGTTGGTGTCAGTGTGTTAGTGTCAGTGTGTTAGTGTCAGTGTGTTGGTGTCAGTGTGTTAGTGTTGGTGTCAGTGTGTTGGTGTCAGTGTGTTAGTGTTGGTGTGTTAGTGTAGAAGTAGCTAGTAGAAAGTCAATATATAAATGTTCTGTATGATATAATGTATGTTACATCAGGTCCCACCTGTTATGTTACAGAAGAAAACAATAAATAATGTGACCAGAAGTTCTTGTTTTGTCCGGTTAGTTACTTTTTCATTTGAATTCATTCAAAACGGCGGTCCATGCTTTGTTCTAGTTGTTTTCTGTTCCTGTTCATGCTGTCTGTTCTCAGTTAGAGGACGATGAACTTTAGTTGCTTTAGAAGAACATTCATTTATTCGCATTTTGGGTGCACACATGCACCAACACACACAACACATGCAAGGGGAAGTGGCCGCCGAACACAACACACATGCAGGGAGGGTGTCCGGAATGAATTTTTCTTCTGCGTTCATCCCATCCTTGCTGTCCTTCCTCCAGGGGGCAGTCAGGAGCAGTGGGCAGCCGGGGACCGATTCCAGGTGTAGATCCTCGTCGTGGTCAGGGACAGGACAGGAAGTTGTTTTTAGATGGGGTTCTTTATAGGAGGAGACCCATGTGAGCACGGGGAGAACATGCAAACTCCACACAGAAAGGCCTGGGAGATAACACACCTGGGTTAGACGGTCTTGAAATTTTGTTTTCTTTTGCCTTTGTCCATTCTTTGGTTGGGTCAGGGGTCTAGCTCCAGGTCCACACACTGCTGAATGCTCATGCTGACTGATATTCCACCCCAGGTTTTTACAGCATCCTCACCTTGGCACCATGTGCACATGGTTAATCTAATTGGGCTGACTAGTCCTTGATCACCTCAGTCTGAGACTCTGTAGTCTAGAACTAGAAGTTGCGCAACGTCTCAGGAAGCCGTTTGTTTAGTGAATTAATTTAAGTAGGATTAGCCAAATCCTGATTTAATTTAAGCCCTGAAGGGGGAACCGGACCCTTGGGTCTTAAATAGAGGCCACGTCCACACTGAGACGTTTACATTAGAAATCTCTCCGTTTTGTCCTCCCGTCCACACTACCGCAGCCCTCCCAAAGTGGAGACAGTTGAAAACCTTGCGTTGTAGCGTGGATGACGAAAACGCTGAAAACGATGGCGTTGTATTGTCACGTGATCCAGGTGTGAGCAGCTGGTCCAGCGGTCTGAAGTATGAGTTGTTGGTGGTTTAGTGAGGACGGGGAGGTTTTAGAAAGGGCTAGACAGGAAAACAGCTCAGTGTGGGCGTGGCCTCACGTACAGTTCTAAAGTACAGGAGACTAAATGTATTCAGTCCTTACCCACTTATTAAGGGTCACAAGGGGGGCTGGAGCATATCCCAGCATGCACTGGGCAGATCAGACAGGCAACCACACTCATGCTCACATTCACACCATGTGATACTGTATGAGACTTGCTTTCAAATGTGATTGGTCATCGGCTCACCGCTCCGACTGGTCATGGATTCCTCCTCATCGCCCCGTTTCAACTGGAGGTGTTGCCGCTCCCCTCTGGCCGAGGAATGACCGAAGATCATCCTGTACGCTCACGCCGGACGCCATTATCCATTTAGATGAAACAAGGAAGTCCTTCAATCCTGTCAACACTTTTATAGACTCTAGATTTTAGATGTTGAATGACAAAGTCTTCAGGCGATGTTGATTTTCTCCTTCCAAACTGGATGTACAGCGTTTTAGAATAGAAGTGGATGGGGATAATAGTTGAGAGAGAGAGTGTGTGTGTGTGTGTGTGTGTGTGTGTGTGTGTAGCCTAGAGGCATTGAGGAGTTGAAACAAAGAGCTGTCTTATCACCGCTAAACACTTTTACCTCACTGCTCTCTCTGTCGTCTCACACACACACACACACACACACACACACACACACACACAAAGTAAAAGTAAAAAATAGAAGTAAACAGATGTGTGTGTGTGTGTGTTGTGGATTTTCTTTTTGTGTGTGTTGTTCCCTGTGTGTGAGTATTTTTGTGTGTTTTGTGTCTCCATGTGTTTCCTGTACATGTTTTCTGTGTATGTGCACACCTGTTCCCTGTATATGGGTTTTATGTATATGTGTGTGTGTGTGTGTGTGTGTGTGTGCACATGTTTTCTGTATGTATGTGTGTGTGTTTCTATGTTCCTGAGTGTGTACTGTGGTGTGTTGGCCTTAGCTGTCCCTTCAGCACCATGGACAGCGACGCTACATCACTCTAGCTGTGTTTCATGTTAATGTACTGGATGAACTTTTAAAACATCACAAAACATAAAATGTGAATTATGTGACTTAATTTACCGTCTGCTTTCTGAATGTTTAACAATAATGAATGGATAAATAATGATAAACCTCACACACACACAATGGTAGAAGCACACAAGCAGACAAAAGTACACACATGCTACACACACACACACACACACACACACACACACACATACACATACATATACACATACACACATACACATACATATACACATACACACACACACACACACACACTGCTGCACCATGACTATGCAGATTTTACAAGAATAGAGCACAATGGGACACAGCTAAGTGGAAGAGGGGAGAAAATACAATGAAAGAACAAGAAGGGAGAAGTTAAGAATAGATGAGAAAAGATGAGAGAAGAAGAAAAAGAAAGAAAAAGACGAGGACAGAAGAGAAAACAAGAGAAGAAGAAGAGAGAAGATAGTAGAGGAGAAAAGATTAAGAGTAAAGAAGAAAAAAGGAGAGAACAGAAAACTAGTCAAGGGGAGAAGAGAGAAAAAATGAGGAGATGAAGAGAAGAAGATGAACAGAGAAGAGTAAATGAGAAAAGAGGAAGGAAGAAAAGAAAAGGTAAAAAAAGAGAGAAGAGGAGTGAAGGGAAGAGGGGAAAAGCTTGTGCAAGATGGAAGAGAATAAAAGAAAAGAGAAGATGATGAGAGAGCAGTAGAGTAGAAAAGAAAAAATGACAGATGAGAAAAGAGTAGAACAGACGACGACCTGACTTGACTCTCTAATTCCTTGTGGCAGACTGGGGGAGGATGGGGGAGGGTGGATCCAGGAGAGAGTTCCTTCACCCTCCCTCCGTCCGTCCTGCGTCAGGACTGAAGACTAGTCTTTATGAATTTCCTTGATCACTATAATTTGAAACAAACCTCTAAAGTCTCTTCAAGGTGAGAAGACAAATTAACTCATTTGATTCTTTTGGGCAGCGAGTCGATTCAGTATCGGTTCATCGGTTCAGTAGGAGTTTCTAGTGGTTTTTATCTTTCTTAAATGATGAAAGCCCTGTGGTTGGAGGTTTCCCTGGTGGTTTGCAGCAGTCTGTAGAAATGTAAGTGTCACCTTGGTCTTGATAACAGGAGGCTCTGGCAGACGGGATGGCTCCGACAGCTGGCAGCACTAAAACCAAACCAGACGTGTGGAGATCGGTCTGTGTGATGTGCCACTACAAGGCTCTCAACGTTAATACAGACATCCAAATAAAGAGAACATCGCACATTAAAAACAAAACAACACCGTTAAAAAGGAGCCGACTGGAAAGGCCACCAGACATCTACCCGACAGCAAAGACTCTGGATGTGATTTGTAGATCAGCCAGGATATGCAGGCGCCTTCACCTGCCAGTGTGTTTTGACCATCTCAATGTCACTGTACTTTATCACTTCCTTGTATCGACACTGATCTGATGTAGTTCACTGCTCTGGAGTCCAGACGACGGAAACCTTTAATCCCAGCAGTGAGCAAGACCTCCGTCCAGAGGAAACTGGACCAACGTCAGATCTTCTCCTCTCTCGTCTCTTTGCTCTGAAGCATCACAGACCGGCTGGCTGGTGAACATGAACGTGCCGTGTGCAGTTCACTGACCTTACAGGATTCACTTTACAGGATTTCTGGGCATTGAAGTTTAGTTACCTCCAGTTGCCGTTTTGAGTTTTTGTGTGAAGTCGCCTAGTGAAGCTTTAAAGTCACTTTTTTACTCACAGTTCTCAGCATTTAAAAAAACCCTGTGTTTGTAGTTCTACAGTGTATTTGTGCATTTCCCTTCTTTACGTTTCACGGGAACTATGTCAAACACAAATCACTTACCTGAGCGGAGTCGACCGGCCACAACGAGGGAGACGGAGAGAGACGGACCTTACAGGTAAAAGACTGGACTTTTGTATTTCAGGCCAATAAAGCAGCTTTGAATTTGAAAGCGATGGAGAAACGCAGGAAGAGAGACAGAAAGACAGACCTGAAAGAGGTTATATCAGGAGTATTGAAGAAATTCAGTGTGGCTGTTTAGCGTCAATACGAAATGAGCTGAATACCAAGATGTCCCACAATGCCGCTGTGCAGGCCTCGGCGGAGACGTGACTCAAATCCTGGAGCGTTTCATCCTGCTGCAAAAACCAAATCCGGATATCGGATAGAAAATAATGTAACAGATGAGATGCAAAAAACTTTAGAGACCGAGGCGATCAATGCAGAGTCAATATTACTGAATCAATAAGCTAGCATCGAAGCGACGTAGCCTTGCAGGTTTCCAAACTCACTTCAGCCCGTCAGCTTTATTCAAGATGCGTCTGATGTTGGCTGTAACAGAGACAAGGTAGCTTCTGCCTGGTCAGACATCATCATCAGCATCATCCTTACGGGGATTATGGGTAATTGACCCTCATACCCATAATTACAGTAAACAATGCGGCAATAAAAACTTCAAAAGATGATTGGTGATTACTTTTCAAGCATGAATATGTTTGGCAAACATTTCTATCTCTAGTAATGATAATGATGATGATGTCGAGGTGGGCAGAGCCAGACCTTAACTGTTGATCCTTCTGGAGGTGTTGTGGGTCTGGATGGGACGACGCCCAGTTTCCATACCTGCTCTCACTTCTCCTCCTTTCTCCTCCTCTCTGAGCTAGCATGTGGTCAGCAGCATCCGTCGGTTTCAGTGACAAAATGCTGAGAAACCGTTCTTCAGGTAATAACGGCACCAAACAGGAAGAGGGCGCTGTTCTTCCAGCGCTAACGGAGCTAAAGATAAAGAGTTTCTGGAGACGGCAGATGGAGGAAGGAGAGAAAGGAAGATGGAGAAATCACTTCAACATGTTGATCCTCTTCAGGAGGGGGAGGGGGGACAGGAAGCAACAGGGCTTATGGGAAATGTAGTCTTAATGTGGAGAAACACTAGTAACAATACCACTGGTGAGATAGAGGCTACCAGTCATCTCAGTGATATATTGAGATTTAAATGCTACACAGCACCTGTAAGATAACAGCAGCTACTTATTTTTCACGGTGGATTTTATTTTTCAAAGCAGCAGTTATTTTGTACGTGTAGATGTCTTGTTTCAAATGGTGGATATCTCATTTTGGAACAAAACCCTTGAAATATAAGAGGGTTTCTTTCCAGAATGCTGCATACCCAGCCTCAGCTAAAAGCCTAAAATGAAAAAACCCTCCAGTGTTTTCCTTTCAGGTGTATAGATAGCAGCTGGTTGTTCCCTATCACTGATAGCAGGCCTCTATCTTTTAATTCTCAGAGAGTTAGCGCTGCTTTCAAACTTTTTATCTGTTCCCTCCCTTGTTCTTTATCTGCCTTGTTCTCTTCCCTTCTCTCGTTACTGCGTCTCGTTCTCTCGTTAGCTTTGCTTTTCTTCACTCCTTCATGGTTCATAATAAAAACCTTATCAAGGCTCCTTCAGTTTAAAGGAAGGTTTCTTTTTTTTGTTCCTGCTCACGCATCCCTCAGAGATTCACATGAACCAGGAGGACCCAGATAGTTACACAAGGGCTGATTTAAGTTATAAAACAATAAGACAGAAAACGGCTTCAAAATGGGGATATGAGGATGAAGGTGTAACTACTGGTTGATGTTTTCAGTCGATTTAACAGAAAGTTTTCCTGCATAAACACTGGAAAGAAAGGTGCTATAGATAAACAGATAGATCAACTTTCTCCATTTTAAAATTAGGGCAGATGGTCCTGTCTGTCTGTCTGTCTGTCTGTCTGTCTGTCGGTGATCAGCCCATCACTGTGTTATGGTTCATCGCTAGTCATACCTGCTTTTACTCATTGTTTAATAGCACAAAGTGAACTAGTTGGTGGTACTTTACCCCTCTAGACCCCATAGCGCCCGGGAGCGCCATTTTCCAATCATTAAAAATGCATAAAAACTTAAGAACTTTGTTTTATATCTACTTCAAGTTGTCATCGATTAACTAATGTTGGTCGTATATTGACGTTTTTGTAGTTTTTCTGGGTTTAATTTTCTTCCCGTCGTAGTCTTAAAAATGGCTGCACCGCCTAAGCGTCCCTGGTTTTACAACCTTGTGGAAGCTGTCAGGATATGAAGTGAAACAGATTCAGAAACAGGCATGTATCATGGGAAGTGACGATGACATTGTGAGTTTAGGTTTTTTGATTGAAATCGCTTGTTGTTGTTTGATAAAACAATCCACAAATCAACTGTATTACACAGCAGGACCTAGCTACTCGTCACTGCCGGAGAGGGACTCTGTTTCCTGGGAGTCCGTCGGGAGGACTGACCGGTCGATTGTGACCTCACAATTCAAACAGTCATCATTTCAGATATTGAATGATAAACCTCAGGTATTGATCAGTTTTCCCAGAATTCCTCCTATCCTCTCCACTTTCTATACCTCTTCTCCTCCCTTTAGTTTTCCATCCCTCACCTCCTCTACCCTGCATCCTCTCCTCACTTCATCCCTCTCTCGTCCTCTCCCCTCCCCTCCTTGATTCTTTCCTCCTCTCTCTTAGCCTCTCATTTCCTCTCTCCTCTCGTCTCCCCCCTTTATTTCCTCTCCCCTCCACTCCTCTAGTTTCTATACCTTCTTTCTCCTCTCCTCCATTTTCTCCTTCCCTCCCATGCTTTCCTCTCTCCTCCTCCCTCCTCTCTCCTGTTCTCTCCTTCTCCCCATCCTGTCATCTGTCATTACATTAGACAGCTAAAAAATCCTTGTTGATGGAGTGAGTCATCATGACAGACACACACACACACACACACACACACACACACACACACAGAGTTAGAGCGTCTCTCTGCTGAGGTTGTGGATGCTCATCTCAGTCTTTATGGCATTGCCATCAATCAGCCGAAAATCAATCACCGCACCCTGACTGTGTGTGTGTGTGTGTGTGTGTGTGAGAGAGAGAGACACACAGAGAGAGAGAGAGAGTTGGTGAGTGAGACAGAATGATTTTTTAACTGTTTCTGTGTGTGTGTGTGTGGCTGCCGGTCAATGATCCATAGGGGTGTGTCTCCTCCACACACACACACACACACACACACACAGAAACAGATAGACATACATAGACCTATATGTGCACATATGCAACCACACAGATAAAGACACATACACACACATAGTACATACATATACATACAAAACACACTGATGCTACTGACACACACACACACAGGAGGAGGTGGCAGCGTTAGCATTGTGTCCTGAGTGTTCAGCAGCAACACAACATCATTAGCTCTTGAAGACCTGGATCACCATTGGATCACCGTTGGATCACCGTTGGATCACTGTTGGATCACCGTTGGCTTCAGCAGGTTTCCATGTCCAGTAACCAGCTGCCACATTACACCAGACTAACCACTCTGACCATCGATTCCTCAACTCCACCAGCTGGAGAGTCACGGTGTCTCTGGCAGTTGAACAGAGTTGGTATCTGTCAATTCCACGTTTTCAACCGAGGATGTTTCTGTTCGTGTTTCTAAAATAGCTAATTGATTAAATAGTTAAAATAATAAAATGAAGAGTTTTAGCTTCCGAACCTCAAATGAAGTACTTTGGTTTTGGTGCAATGATCATTTGTGCAGCTGGCCTGCAAATGCAAGTACAAACCAAGGGTAACGATTTAGAGAGAGAGAGAGAGAGAGAGAGAGAGAGCGCTAATTTAAACCACCTTGTTTTCCCTCCATCAACAAACCAAACCGTGTCCAGTCGTGTTAAAAGGGAACAAGACTACAGCTAAAACCTGCATTACCAGATAAACACAGGTAATTAAAAGCAAAGCCCCCCCCCCCCCCCCTCCTCCTCCTCCTCCTCCTCAGGACCTCATTGATCCCCCACACAGACACATAATGAGGAACATTTCCCACCAGCTTGTAGAGCAGCCGTCTAGCCGAGGCCTCTGCTGAGCCTCCCTGACCCATTACTCTTCCTGCTCCTCCAGGTAGCGAGCTCGGCCTGCCCACCTCCCTCTTCTTCTCAGCCCCCCTACGTACATCCCTCTGGAGGAGGTGGTACCCAGGTCCTCTTTGAGATTACGTCCACACTAAGCCGTTTAAATGTGACTACGGCGTTTTCGGGGTCTAGCGTTTTCAAAAAGCTTGCATCCACACTAGATCACCAAAAACGCATCCCTCCTTCGATGGGCGTGCTCAGACCGCCCGGCCGCTCGGCTGGATCAAGTGACAGTCGAGCAGTGAAACGTCATCGCTTCGAAAGTCTCCGTTTTTGCCGTCCACGCTACAACGGGGGGGGGCGTTTTCAAATGTATCCACTTGGGAGAGCGTTTTCGAAAAGCTCGGTGTAAAAGCTCCGCCCACCTTCTAAAGACTCCTTTGCTGCTCCATGGGAGGCTACAGGCCCCGAGTCCTCCTGCCACCTCCTGGTCTGACTCCCCTCAGGGCAGCTTGGTGGTGGACCTTCACAGCCTTGTTAGTGACCTGCTGGAAATCCCCCAGCTGTGGTGCGTTCAAGGACAGGATGGAGCTCTCTCTCTGTCCTGCAGCAAGAGGGGAGAGAGAGGGGGAGACAAAAAAGAAAGATGAGGGGGGAGGCAGACCGAAAAAAGACATTTAGGTTAATGGAAGAGAGAGAGAGGGAAGAGAGAGCTAAGTAAAGAAAGAGAGAAAAGAATATGAAATAGAGGAGAGAGGGAAGAGTGAAAGAGATGGAGGAGGAGAGTTTGAATGACAGAAAGGAGAGAGAGAAAGAGAGAGAGAGAGAGAGAGAGAGAGAAATATAGATTGTGATTCCAGTGATGTATGAGGGAGCGTTCGGGAGCGACAGGTTTTTTTTAGCGGCCCATTCAGCCGAACCACAGAAACCCAATTATGTCTGAAAAGCCTTTAATGTCTCGAATTACACCGCGGGCGTCGCCGTCATTCAACTCACCCCTCCAACACATTGAGGATATCAGCCGGCTCTGTAATACTGAGTGGCTATCAGTGTCTTTACAAGGCAAAACGTCCCGTCGTCCTTCTGTCTGAAGGCTCATGGGGGCGGGGGCGTGATGAATGAGCAGTGATTATACAGTTATTGTTCGTCTGGAGCTTCACAAGAACGGGGCAAAAAAAAATCATGACAGTCAGCGATTTGTCAAGCAGGTCTGATACTCACATGGCTGTCTAAACCGCCGGTGTTCAGCCGGGGGGGTCGCGACCCCGCCAACAGGTCGCCAAGTGATTTATGGGACGGGAACGAGTCCAGACGCCCGGCTAGCTAGCTAGCAGCTACTAGGATGACCTCACCATTCATCCAATGAAAGGAGAGGAGATCCACTCTATAGCGCCATGCTAGCTAGCGGCCTGTCAGCATCAGGACCATGGGAGCACATGACGCACGCACACTTGATATTTCATGAGAACACATGAAACTTGACTGTTTAAAGTTCTACACAAGATGAAAAATACAATATGAATGAGAATGAATGAAATACAATAAATAGAATTGTCTTTTTCATCTGTTTTTTTGCGTTCACTTAAATAGCCAACTTTTATGGCATAACGTGTTTGTACATACAAACTGAGAGCCAAAACACATCCTGATCATAACATAGTAGCCTGCTGGTAAAATAGTGTCCTGTTGGTAAAATAGTGTCCTGTTAGTAAAATAGTGTCCTGTTAGTAAAATAGTGTCCTGTTGGTAAAATAGTGTCCTGTTAGTAAAATAGTGTCCTGTTAGTAAAATAGTGTATTGCTGGTAAAATAGTGTCCTGTTGGTAAAATAGTAGCCTGTTAGTAAAATAGTGTCCTGCTGGTAAAATAGTGTCCTGTTGGTAAAATAGTGTCCTGTTAGTAAAATAGTGTCCTGCTAGTAAAATAGTGTCCTGTTAGTAAAATGTTTCGTGAGCATTGGCCAAATGCTATAAAATCCTGTCAGTCGCTGACTAGCAGGGAGGAGCTACTGGATCCCAGAAAACACATCATGTCATTCGGTGATCTCACTGTTAAACTAGTTAGTTAGATTGACTAGTCTTATTAGCTGCCTGGGAATTCTGGGAAAAAGCGAGGCATTCACATAAATAGGTAGCCGGGGCAGAAGTTAATCAAGACTGTCCACTGGTTTACTAGCGGCTAGGTGGCTAGTGTGATTTTCCATAGACACGTCTTATATCAACTAAACGAAGCAATAGGTTTAGTTGAAAATGACCTGACAGAACTCTCCGTTATTTAACAGCAACCTAAATAAACTGTAATAAATAAACCCAAACATATTGGGGCGGCTGTGGCTCAGGAGGTAGAGCGGGTTGTCCTCCAATCAGCAGATCGTAGGTTCAATCCCTGGCTTCTCCAGTCTACATGTCGAAGTGTCCTTGGCCAAATTGCTCCCGATGGTCAGGCCAGCACCTTGCATGGTAGCTCACTGCCATCGGTGTGTGTGTGTGTGTGTGTGTGTGTGTGTGTGTGAGAGGCATGTACTGTAAAGTGCTTTGGATAAAAGCGCTATATAAATGCAGTCCATTTATCAAACATATATACTTCTCTGTATTATTGAGTCCCCTGGCCACAGTCAGATCACTGAGATCTCTCAGTCTCAGCCTTATTCAGTGGTAGCTCCCTCTCTCTGGAACCGCAGAGTCAGTGGATGGTTTTAAGAAGCTGTTAACAACACACCTGTTTCATAAGCACTGTGTTTTATAATGTGTGTGTTGCCTGCTGTGCAGTTTTAATGTCCTTATATTGTTGTTTTCTGTTTCTAACCTTCTATTTTAAATGTTTTCATTGTACAACACCTTGTAACTCTTGTTTCGAAAGGCGCTTCATAAATAAAGTTCACTTACTTACTTACATTTTGGAAAATATGTGTTTATCTGAGCAGCTGAGGTACAAAACAGGAACCAATCAGCTCTCAGCGTGGGCCTTAAAGGAACAGTTCCCCTCAAAATAAAAAACTTACACCAGTAACTTCTAATAATTAAAGTGTACTTCCACGGTGAGAACTGGGTCTCAGACTAAAGTGGTAATATGAAGTGAAACCCTTCAAATAAACATCTGTCTGTCTGTCTGTCTGTCAGGTTCGTATTCAGCCACGCAGCCATTTAGCTGTCACCGTGGAGACGGGATTAAATACAGAAGGTGTGATTCTGAGTGTCAGTGTGAATGACATGTTCAGATTGATCGACTCAGGGGGGTTGGCCTTTGGTTTGTCTCACACACACACACACACACACACACTCTCTCTCTCTCTCTCTTTGTATCTCCTTTTCTTTCCCTGTTACAGATATTCACTCCCTCTGTTTTGCTCTCACACACCTTCACACACACACACATTAACTATAATTATTTCTCTCTCTCTCACACACACACACACACACACACACACACACACACACACACATTGGGTCGAATTGATTTTAAAAGGGCATTTGCAAAACAAAAGGGGAAGGCTAAATTCTTAAAACTAGCCTAGCACAGTTTTCTTCCTACTTCCTGTCCAGGCCACACATACGATTTGATGCATACATTGGAAAAATTGAACGTATGCATCATGTGAAATGCAATGCAACGCTGCAACGCAACGCAGCATGATCAGGGCCTTGTCTACCTGTCAAATGCAGTGGCCAGGTTTGTTGGTGTGCAATCAGATCTGAGGTCTGCTGCCCTTTTTTGGGCGTCCTGGGTTACCTGCGGTACTTATTGGGGGTCTGCTCACATTTCCTGAGTCTGACTTTGGATTTTCTTAATTTTCTCTTTCTGCATTTCTGAAGAACAAATTTAAGAGAAAAATAAGAAAACATTCATGCATGAGACCCATTCTCAGTTTCTTCCCACACACACACACACACACACACACACACACACTATTGAACTCACTTTCCATGATTGGCTATCAACTTCTCTTATAATACAGAGTGGCTGGCTGAAAACTGGCTATTATGCTCTAATGGTGTGTGTGTGTGTGTGTGTGTGTGTGTGTGTGTGTGTGTGTGTGTGTGTGTGTCAGTAGCATCACTGCATGTCTCTAAGTGTGTCTAATCTGAACCAACGACAGGAAACCACCCAGAACCTCACACGTCCTGAAGCAGCGTATCTTCAGCGGTCACATCACGGTGTAGCAGTAGGTGTATCCCACCGGTTGACGATCCCTCCTGGCGTTATGTCCCGCCCCCGACATCCTGCTTCAACTGGAAACACGTCAAGGTACCGAAGCAACATCCTCTCAAAACTCCATGTGAACACAGACAAGTCCATCATGGTAGATCAAGTTACAGACTGGAACCAGGTTGGTTTGGACTCTCTAACCTGGTGGGATGACAGGTTACCAGAACTCAACCAATCAACCAGCTGCTGGGGGGTCATGGGACTTGTGGTTGGCTTGTGATTGGTCAGTGTGAACCTGAACGCACCACATACAAAAATACAGCTCAGAAAACCAAGCTACCACTAAACCTACCACTAAAGAAATACCATCTAGTTGCTTTTACCACAGTGCCACTACAGTTGAACCCATGTGGGATTTTGAAAACTGATATTTTGGGTCTGAAGCTGCTCAGTGATTTTTCTCTCTTCATCCATTTCTCTGTTCCCTCTTTTTCCTCTGTCCATCATTTCTATCTAATCCTCCCTCCATCTCTCTCTCTCTCCCTCTAATCCTCAGTCCTGCATTAATATAAATGATAAATGATAAGATAAATGATCCAGTGTGTATTATTCAGCATGTGTAGAAGTGTGTGTGTAAGTTATCCAGTGTGTGTGTGTGTGTGTGTGTGTGTGTGTGTGTAAGTTATCCAGTGTGTGTGTGATCGCTTTGGAATTATTCTGTGTGAATAATTTGGTTATTCAATTAATAATTTAAATATTGTGTGTGTGTGTGTGTGTGTGTGTGTGTGTGTATGGGTCATTGTGAGTGTGTGTTTGGTAGTTCATCGTCTATAGAAACGAACTACCACGAGGCCTGAGTTTCATATTATGATCATCAATAAGGAAGGATGCTGTTGTTGTTCCTGTGTAGCGTTACCTCTGGTAGCCTAAAACACTGTGGCTGCTCACTAGCTAACTTTAGCTAGTAATGCTAGCTCGCTAGCTAACTACCTCACATCCAAGTAGGGAGCTGAAGTTGACGTCACTGGTATGAGGACACGACTAACTGTACGGTTCTGGTTCTGAAATATGTCATAGAACAAGGTGATATTTATTCACTGATACCTTATCAATACATAATTTTGCACACAACTTTTTCCAACAAAACTTACAGGAATGTGTGTATGTGTGAGGTGATTTTCATCCTGGTTCTAGCTGTAGCCACTTAGCTAGCTAGCTTGCTAGAGAAAGCACAATTTCAAGATTTTGTTTTCCTTCCATACGTGTGCTCATGGATTATATTTGGGAAATGAAATGAAGAAAATTAGAAAATACAACATAAGTCTCCATAAATACTGTTACACAAAATGAGAATTTCCACACCCGAAGAAACGCCCAGAAATGAGGACATCTGATGGAGCGAGGCGAGGCGAAGTTATTCAGCATGTGTGTGAGACTGTGTCTACATTATTTAGTGTTTATATGTTTGTGTGTATATGTTATTTATATGTAGTTATTAGTTATTTAATGTGCTAAAATGTATGTATGTTTGTGACAGGGTGAAAGTAAAGCTTCCATCAGTCCTTCAAAGTAAAAGTGCTGCTGATGGTACTGCTGCTAGATTCATACTAAAGTTATGATCAGGGCCAGAAAGTTTCTGTTTCACAAAATGAGGACCACCTGTAGTGTGTGTGTGTGTGTGTGTGTGTGAGAGAGAGACATAATCAAGTTCAAGAAGTTTATTTGTCACATACACACACGGGGTGTGCAGTGAAATGTAAAATGAGGGCCAACTTCTGCTTTTAACCAACGTCAACATCTCTCTCTTATATAAACACACACCGCTCAAGTTATAAATATTAAGGATATGTTTTGCTTTCATATTGCTAATCTGTTATTACTTCACATTTCATCACACACACACTAAAATAGACTACACACACACACACACAGGTGGCGACATGGAGAAAATATTAAAACCGGAGGATATTCTAGTTGTGTTGCTGTATCCTACTTGGTGCTGCAACCCTGCAGAGATCAAGTCTAATCTGGAGTAATGCAGTGAGTCCTTCTGGGAAATCTGGAGGATGAGGTCCGTGCTGTCAATCATTTTCCTTCTGCTGCACGTCTGCACATCTGCAGGCCCTGTTGGCCCTGTTGGCCCTGTTGGCCCTGTTTAGCCCTGTTGGTCCTGTTGGCCCTGTTGGTCCTGTTGGCCCTGTTGGCCCTGTTGGTCCTGTTGGCCCTGTTGGCCCTGTTGGCCCTGTTTAGCCCTGTTGGTCCTGTTGGCCCTGTTGGCCCTGTTGGCCCTGTTTAGCCCTGTTGGTCCTGTTGGCCCTGTTGGTCCTGTTGGCCCTGTTGGCCCTGTTGGTCCTGTTGGCCCTGTTGGCCCTGTTGGCCCTGTTTAGCCCTGTTGGTCCTGTTGGCCCTGTTGGCCCTGTTGGCCCTGTTTAGCCCTGTTGGTCCTGTTGGCCCTGTTTAGCCCTGTTGGTCCTGTTTAGCCCTGTTGGTCCTGTTAGCCCTGTTGGTCCTGTTGGCCATGGTGGGCCCTGTTTAGCCCTGTTTAGCCCTGTTGGTCCTGTTGGCTCTGTTGGCCCTGTTGACCCTGTTGGCCCTGTTGGTCCTGTTGGCCCTGTTTGGCTCTGTTGGCCCTGTTGGCCCTGTTTGGCCCTGTTGGCCCTGTTTAGCCCTGTTGGTCCTGTTGGCCCTGTTGGGCCCTGTTTAGCCCTGTTGGCCCTGTTTAGCCCTGTTGGTCCTGTTGGCCCTGTTTAGCCCTGTTTAGCCCTGTTGGTCCTGTTGGCCCTGTTTGGCTCTGTTGGCCCTGTTGGCCCTGTTTGGCCCTGGTTGGCCCTGTTGGTCCTGTTGGCCCTGGTTGGCCCTGTTGGTCCTGTTGGCCCTGTTTGGCTCTGTTGCCCCTGTTGGCCCTGTTTGGTCCTGTTTGGCCGTGTTGGCCCTGTTTGGCTCTGTTGGCCCTGTTGGCCCTGTTTGGTCCTGTTGGTCCTGTTTGGCCCTGTTGGCCCTGTTTGGCCCTGTTTGGTCCTGTTGGCCCTGTTGGCCCTGTTTGGCCCTGGTTGGCCCTGTTTGGCCCTGTTTGGTCCTGTTGGCCCTGTTGGCCCTGTTGTCTTTGAAGCCAAACTAGTAAATCCTGTCTGACCCTGCGGTGGAAACCAATGTATTTCAAATCTTGGTGTAAAGGAGGAAAGATTACACAACAGTAATGGAATGTTCTTTTCTCTGCAGTGTGTGTGTGTGTGTGTGTGTGTGTGTGTGTGTGTGTGTGTGTGTGTGTGTATGTGTAAGTAGTTGCTGCACATTGCCATGTGTGTGCACATATACGTGTATATTCTTGCCTGTGTGTGTGTGTGTGTGTGTGTTGGTCTCTGTGCTCCCAGGGGTGTAAGCCTTCCTAAGATAAGCTATCTACAGCACCCAGACACTGTAGCACTGATAGACACTGGTTATCACTGCAGTAGCAGACTGGGGGGACGGGGGGGGAGAGAGAGAGAGAGAGAGAGAGAGAGAAAAGGTGTAATTGAGGGAGGGAGAGGTGGGAGGTGAGAGAGAGTGAGAGAGAGAGGGAGGTGAAAAGGAGAGAGAGAGAATAAGAGATAAGAGTAGGGAAGGGAAGATTCAACACAAGAAGATGAGAGGAGAGGGTGATGTCACTAGAGGAGAAGGAGAGGAAGGAGGAATGGAGGGAAGAAGACGACTGGGAAAGAGGGTGATGTAAGAAGATGAAATGATGAGAGGAGAGGGGGAGGAGAGGGGGAGGAAAGAGGGAAGAGGAGAAGAGGGAAGAGAAGAAGAGGGTGACATTAAAAGAGGGAAGGGGAGAGAGGAGAAGAAGGGATGGAGGAGTTGGTGGCGAAAGAGGAGAGGAGAGGAGAGGAGAGGAGAGGAGAGGAGAGGAGAGGAGAGGAGGGGAGAGGAGAGGAGGGGAGAGGAGCAGGGAGGAGAGGAGAGGAGAGGATGGGAGAGGAGAGGAGAGGAGAGGATGGGAGAGGAGAGGAGAGGAGAGGAGAGGAGAGGATGGGAGAGGAGAGGAGGGGAGAGGAGAGGAGAGGAGGGGAGAGGAGAGGAGAGGAGAGGAGGGGAGAGGAGAGGATGGGAGAGGAGAGGAGAGGAGAGGAGAGGAGAGGAGAGGAGAGGAGAGGAGAGGAGAGGAGAGGATGACTGGAGGGAAATAAATCAGAGTACCTGTTGATAAATTTAATTTCCTGCTGAAGCCTTTTCTCTATAGATCTACAGCACCATGATGGACAGACAGACAGACTGGATTCAGACAGACAGACAGACCAGATTCAGACAGACAGACAGACAGACCAGATTCAGACAGACAGACAATCAGACTGGATTCAGACAGACAGACTTCAGACAGACAGACAGACAGACAGACTTCAGACAGACAGACTTCAGACAGACAGACAGACAGACAGACAGACTTCAGACAGACAGACTGGATTCAGACAGACAGACAGACTTCAGACAGACAGACTTCAGACAGACAGACAGACAGACTTCAGACAGACAGACTTCAGACAGACAGACAGACAGACAGACAGACTTCAGACAGACAGACTTCAGACAGACAGACAGACAGACTTCAGACAGACAGACTGGATTCAGACAGACAGACTTCAGACAGACAGACAGACAGACAGACAGACTTCAGACAGACAGACTGGATTCAGACAGACAGACTTCAGACAGACAGACAGACTTCAGACAGACAGACAGACAGACAGACAGACTTCAGACAGACAGACTGGATTCAGACAGACAGACTTCAGACAGACAGACAGACAGACTTCAGACAGACAGACTTCAGACAGACAGACAGACTTCAGACAGACAGACTGGATTCAGACAGACAGACTTCAGACAGACAGACAGACAGACTTCAGACAGACAAACTTCAGACAGACAGACAGACAGACAGACAGACTTCAGACAGACAGACTGGATTCAGACAGACAGACTTCAGACAGACAGACAGACAGACAGACAGACCTGAACACTGAGAAGAACCCCGACCCACCAACGACCTAATGAAGGAACACCCAGACCTTTCAGAGGAACACCTGATCTCCGATGTGCCTCGTGGTCCCACCTCCTCCTCCCAGTCACTCACTCATTCCCTCCCCCCTCTCTCCCTCTTCCTCCTTCCTCTCTCTGATTTCATTTCATATCTCTTATCCCTACAGCATTTCTGCCCTACAACCTCACCCTCACTCAATTATCCCGTCACACACACACCTTCCACCTGTGTGTGTGTGTGTGTGTGTGTGTGTGTGTGTGTGTGCAGGTGCTCTGACATCTCTATCCTTAGAGATAATTGGATGTCAGGTCATGACATCACACAGCTGCCAGGGGAAATGTCAGGAGATGGAGAGAGATGAAGAGGGAGGGAGGGGGGGAGAGAGAGGGGGAGAGAGAGGGGGGGGGACGGACAGACAGACGTCCCTTGAGAAGCATTCAGATCATAAGGAACCAGATTCAGACAGAGCCCTGAACATCTCACCGCTGAGCCGCTCTGCGTGATCGGCCGTTGAGTTGAACTGAACTCCCTTTGAAATGGAGCATCGATGGAGGGAACCTGATACGGTACCGAGACCAGGTCGGCTGCTCTACTGTCCAGTGATGTAAATGTCACACGTAATGGCTTTCCTCAGTTAGAGGCTATGAGGTTGTGAAAGGACCGACCGCTGATGGCAGCAAGTGGTTCAGTTGGTGTTTGACACAATCTGCTGGACTTCATTTGAAAAGGGAACGCTAACGCTAGCTGTAGCCACTAGCCTCCCACTAGCCTCAGATGGGAACCTAAGGTGAACCCCGGATGGTTCGTTGTTGAACCCCTTCATAAAGGTCTGTCTGTACTTTCACAATCCTCTAACATATGTGTGTAGCTGGGGGGGGGGGAACCCTTCAGGAACCCTTCAGGCATATTTTAAGGTGCTTATTGGTGCCTTTAGCATCTTAGAAGAACCCTGAAAGAACCCTCAAAGTGGAGCATCATGTTGAGAGAAGCACTCCAAAAACAATGTTCAGATTCTGGATTGGTCTCTCTATAATCCTTTCATGCTCAGTGCAGATGTTTCCAGTCCAGTCAAATCAGGAAATGAGGTGAAGCTGAATATAGTTTTTCCCCAGAGCGAGCAGCTCGCACGCCGTCAACCCTCCTGTTTAACACCTGACTGTCGTTTCAGTCTGTTCATGTAGGGAGGTGAAGCATGTGACCGTGGCCGAACCCCGAGAGGCAGGAAACAAGGGGGCAGCAGGTCCTCATCAACGAGACGGGGCTCGGTCACTGAACGCCTCACGAGAGGATAAAGAGGCTGGATGAGGTCTGTAGATATTACAGGTTGGAATGGAACTGAACTCACCTGGCTGTGAAACCAGTAGATGACTCACTTTCTTACAAAACAACTTTCTGAGACGTCACTTTTACTGTGGAAGCCTTGTTACAAAGTTACAAAAATATCATAACTCAGGATGTCAACGTTTCTTTTTCTAGACAAATGATTAACAATAACAATAACTAATGCCATGAATGTCACGACATGGTACTTAGTAATTGAACACACATTTTCCATCTTCCCCTCTTTTCTCTCTTTAAACACACACACACACACACACACACACACACACTGATTATCACCCCCTCACCTCTCGTCTGACTTCATTTTCTCCATTTAAATTGAATTTTTCCACCATCTTGTGTTGTCATTTAGGTTCTGATATTGAGTTCACTTGTGCATTTTTTTCTTTTTCTTTGTTTTGAGGTGAAATGTATTTAATACCGCCCACACAAACGTGTCATTTTTTTCTCTTCTGTTTTCTATCATTTCATTTCATAGCTGCGTTGTTGTTGCTGCAGCTCTAAATAACTAAAACTAAACTTCAAGCGTTGCTTTCATGCCAGCAATCACTTTTTTTTCACAACGTCACTGAAACTGTTAAGACACACAGAAAAGTAAACTGTGTCTTTTAAAATGGGTTTACCAGTAAACAACACCGTGCAGAAATAACAGAAGTGTTTCAGGGTGTTAGCAGCACTCAATTATTTAAGTAAGTAAGTAAGAAACGTCCTCAAGGGTGTCATGGCTTTTATCCATGTTACCAAGGTGTGTCCTGACGTTTCTTCAAGGAAGTGAACATGAAGTAAAAACAGGCGAAAGCAAGACAGATTGAACTAGCTCCCTGTTTACCACCAGACTAGGCATGGAAACCCATAAACCACAGCTGGCCACGCTTCATGGGCACTACCGGCACGCTTGGCTGAAACTACATGGCGTGTAAATGGGTTTAACAGCTAATGTTTGTGAATGAACAGCAGAAGAAACTGGTTTTAAAATGGTCTGCAGGTGAATGAGTGTCAGACGGGAACCAGGGGGGAGCGTTTGGTTTAAAATGAGTTTAACAGCTTTAGTGTCTGAAAAAGTAACAGAGGCAATTTTGTGGTTTTAAATGGGCTTAGGAGCTGATGAGTGTAAGTGCAGTCTGTTAAGGTGAGTGGCCCCGTGGTCAGCTTGACGGTTGCCTAAATGGCTAAATGGTGGATGGTATCAGCGTAAAGCTCTGCACCCAGCGGGGCCATGATGCAGCTTTTACCATCGCTTAAACACTAAAACTGGTACTGGAGGCACAATCACAGAAACCATTAACTCATGTTCCTGATATTCAGACCTGCAAAACATTCTCGCTTCTCGCTTTACACTCAGTTTGCAATTTTGGCAAAACACACTTTTTGCAAAACACTAAACACAGTTCTCTACATTAGACACATCATTCAAAAGTAAAACCTCTTGTGGTTCATTTTAAAACTCTGCCACACTCATACCAATCGCCTACACCCGGTCCTCATGTGTGAAAACTCAATTTGTTCACTTAGAAATCAGAGCTTGGCCACTATAGAGAGACCACAGGTTAGCGCTCTGGGTTTGGACAACATGGAGGCCGATACTGGAGAGAGAGTGAGAGGAAGAGGAGGATGACATGGAAGAGGAAGGAGAACGATCACCGATGAGATCCAGGCCACTTTGGTTGACCACGTGGTCATGGGTTGAGTTTGAGGGAGGCGGGGCAGATATACCCCTTCTCCAGGCAATGGAGGAGGCCTGTGGTGACGTAGATGAGGGGCATGCAGGGCTGGATCCGTCAGGCCAGGTGATACTTCCCCCGATGTTCAGCCAGAGAGAATTTTTCCCCCCTTGTATTTGTGTCTACATGTACATGTGAGTACTACTGTACACTGAAAATGCAAAAGACACAAGATAGTAGTGTTTTTCATTCATCACATCAGTGTGTAGCGCGCAGGAAGATCTATGCATGTGGTGTTTGGTTTGTGTGTAGAGGTTTGATGCTAAAATCCCACTTTGAGAAGAGTTACAATAGTTTTGAATGTGAAGAGATGTGTGATGTTTTGCATGTTGTGTTCTGGGGTTTTGAAATGAGCCATAGTTTCAGAATAGCGTGGAAGCAATCGTAAAAAACCTGTAACTGGTTGAGCTCGATGGGCAGGTAGATTGTTGCCTGAGCAGGGGGAGCGCCACCCCCTCCTGTCTGAGTCCAAACGCTTTCAGCTGCTAGCATCCCTTTAGCTGAGCTACACAGGATGTTGAAACCAGTGCTTAACTGTAAAATAAGAGATACCGGGGCTCAACTCGCCTCCCCCAACCATTCAACATTTACCGCCAGTCAACATTTATCGCCTGTGTTGACACACTTTGCGAGGAGGAGGGAGACAGTCTGGTTGATTGGACGTTAGCTGTTCAACACGCCTCCATCCCATCACATCTTCTTTGTTGAGCACGGCGTGACCGTCTAGCCAACTAGCGACGGCTGAGTGTGGAGATAGGTTTGACAAAGCGGGAGAAAAAAACATTACTCTTCCTGTAATTACCACTCGGAGGTGACCCGTTTCTCCCAGTTGGCAGCTCATATTTAGGATAAATCCCATACGCCGTGAACATGGCGTTAGCCCTCGCCCAGAAGGCAGCACATCGAAAGTGACACTTGAAATGCAGAAGAACACGTCAACACAACTCAGGAGAATAGAAATTGCGCAGTCAGGCATTACAGGAGATCAGATCCGCTCGCTCCCTTCCCCCTGGGACCGACAAAGATGTAAAAAAAAAAACTTGGGCCTCCTCGCCGAGCACCGAGGATAATCTCTCCACCGTGCAGCTCTGATCCCCTGCAGAGTACAACAGTCATCATCACCTCCTATACAGAGGGAAGCTCCGGATGTATTGCTGTGTCGTACCTCAACCTAGTTCAACAAACAGCATCGAAACCTTTCCATACGAGCGTCCTCTCCTCTCTCTTGGTGGTGTGAGACCCTCATCAGTCACTCCCCGTGCGGTCCCCTCCTCCTCCTCCTCCTCCTCCTCCTCCAGTCCCTGTGGTGTACACTCAGCCTCTTTAACTCCCTGTGGTCTGATGTCCTATTCTCTCAACACTCAAACACATCTGTGAGTTCTCTCTCTCTCGTTGTTGGCGAATTCTTGGAGAATTGGCCCGTTTCCTGTTTGTCTGTAGACTGGGTTCAGAAATACAGGGGGCCCTTCAAAGGGGCCCGAGGTCCCCTGATCTCAAAGGCTGCGTTCACACTGCAGCTGAACGTGACCCAGTTCTACATTTTTCACTCACATGTTCTCCATGATCTGATGTTCTCCAATCAGTGTGAACGGCAGAAAGTGTCATGGAGTCACATATTTTTCATTTATTTTCATTTTCATTTGTTTTTCAGACCAAATGACATCCGCCAGCCACCATCAATTGCCAACTTAAAACATACTTTTTTAGAAAAGCCTTTCATTAAATTTTATTGGTTTGTAAAATCAGGTATTCTTACTTTTATTCTTGTTCTCCTTTTTTTCCTTTTTTTTAACTTTTATTTATTTATATACTTTTATTATTTTACTTTTATTTATTTTATTTTACTTTTATTGATTTATTTTTATTATTTTACTTTTATTGATTTATTTATTTTTATTTTACTTTTATTGATTTATTTTTGTATCGTGTCTTGTCATTGATTTTATTGATTTTGCTTTGAGCTACATCTTATAAATCTCATAAATAAAGTGTATTATTATTATGATTATTATTTATGATCTGGAAGGTTTCATGAGCTCATGTAAGTGTATTTTCTTGTTTATTTAAAGTTCTACTGGGACTCTTATTGTATTCTACTGTGATGTACATGTTATTTTATTCTGTATCTGCGTGTCTTACTACTCTCAGACGTCAGATGTCTGCTCACTCTGTGTAATAAAGATGTGATGTGAGTTCCTCGGGTCTCTGAGGAGCAGCGCCTCCCCCGTCTAATTAAAGATCTACTTCCTGCATCGTAGATCTCTCACTCCTGTGGGGGTCGGAGTGAGAGATCCAAGGATTGTTGGTTTCAATCCTTGGACCTGGTGGGCCAATTGAATTAGTGAGACTCTCCAAGACCTCAACAATTACTGTCAAGGTGTCCTTGAGCAAGGCGCTTCACTCCCAGTAGTGGTTGCTTGCAGGGTGTTACTGAGTGATCAGTCAGTTGTCCCTGGACAGATGAAGGTTAAAGAGCTTCACTCTCATCCTTTACACAAAACACTGCAGAGCTTACCGTGCCGAATAGATCTACCTATACCGTCCCTCCCTTTGTTGGGCAGGCCGGCTGGGCAGGGTTGCTGGTTGAATTACCCAATACTGACAAATCCTCACGAATAGCATGTGTGTATAGTACGTATACCAATCTGCTGCAAGGGTAGAGGGGGGTTAACTCTGTTCTCTGGAAAAATAAACCCCAGAAATACATATACTGCAGGTTTCTACCAACCAAATGAACTAGGTACATATTCCCTGCACATCAAAACTGAGTGACTGGAGAAAACAAATATGACCAATACTGTATGTTGTTAGTCCCTGAGAGCCAGACACATCCAATAACCTGCCACCTGTTGGTGCAACCTCTCTTCCAAATCAGTCCCCAGATCAGTTCTGGGTACGTCTTTTACATTCAGCAGGCTTCAACCACCATCTTGCCTTGTTTTATTCCCCATTCTGTTTTATTTATTTGAGGTATAATCTGTAGCTGCCCATACTCATCTGACATTATCCCTCTATCAATTTTCTAGCCGCTTATTCAGGTCCAGAGAGGAACAAACTATTATAATGAATGGATATGAGCAACGACAACATAACAGCAATTTCACTAGATGGTGTTGGGATGAGGGGGGCGTCGGGGAACCCAATGAGCTTATTAGGTGGAGAGCTGAGTGGAAGGGAAACTCCACCACTGCATGAGTCCCTGCATGTACAGATGAGTTATGAGTTATGACCCCATCAGTACCTGCACCTACCAGGAATATTGGTGCATCAATCTATCGCTCCAGTCACTCTCGGGAATCCTGAGAGAGGATTTCAGAGCACTTAACAGGCAACAGTAAATTTCATTCATTATTGATAGCGGACTAATGTGAGTTACCTTCTCCCCCTTTTATAGTGAGAGTGGGCGGACGGCCTGGGAGCGCTGCAAACATTTATTATCCCTCTGATCTAATAAATCGTTATGAAGGTAAATGGGTTCTGACAGCCGTCTCACCACCTGGTGGTTCAGGAGAGTCCCTCGGTACAGATCTTCTTGTCTCATGTTTGAATGTTTTTGTTCCTAAATGGAATTTGTGCAGTAAAAAGGTTTTTAAAAAGTCCACAGGATCCTCTGGATACGGTGATGCCATTTGTCCAGAGTCGATGGGTGAAGAGGAGAGCTTTTATATGTTTGGATTCGACAGTCTAACCTGCTCTGGAGCAGACTACGTTACCATGGCGATCCATCCAGTGGGTTAAGCCCAAGGTTAGCCGGCTAACCCACTAAGCTTCGGTAGACCTTCAAGCAGGGCAGCCCAGACGTCTTCCTCCCAGCAACCTCCCCGTCCCCAGGCATGCTGGGAGACACAGACCGGGCTCACGTCATGTCGGATTTAAAGTAAATATGATCTGCCAGCTGGGAAAAGCTGTTCTGTGTCAGCCTCCTAGTGGTGAATACAAGTAGGACAAGGGGGGATTTTTTGTACATTCCGATATCTCCCACTTGGTCGGAGTCCAAAGTGATAAAAATAACTTACCAGTTATATTTGCACTAATACAATCTACTTACTCATGGTTGGTTTTAAGTTCGGAAATAAGTTCTTCCACTTCTTCTACCATGTCATGAACGCAGCAATAGACCCTCCAGCTCCTCTTCCCAGGCATGCTGGGAGATGTAGTCCCGCCTGTGGTGAGTGTGTAAACTAACTTCATACATGCTGACTTGAGTTCAGAGTGACTGTCTGCTAACATCAAGGTCACAGGTTCGATCCCCACGACAAAAATATGTTCAAAGCATCCTTGAGCAAGACGCTGAACTCCTTCCTGATCATTGTACTTGGAAGTTGGAATCTGCAAGATCCTCGTTTTATTTATTGAGTCTCCATCTCCGTCTTCATCTCTCAGCCTCACTGTGGTGTTCTTCGCTGTGGTGTCCCTCACTGTGGTGTCCTTCACTGTGGTGTTCCTCACTGTGGTGTTCCTCACTGTGGTGTTCTTCACTGTGGTGTTCCTCACTGTGGTGTTCCTCACTGTGGTGTCCCTCACTGTGGTGTTCTTCACTGTGGTGTTCCTCACTGTGGTGTCCTTCACTGTGGTGTTCTTCACTGTGGTGTCCCTCACTGTGGTGTCCTTCACTGTGGTGTTCCTCACTGTGGTGTCCTTCACTGTGGTGTTCTTCACTGTGGTGTCCCTCACTGTGGTGTTCCTCACTGTGGTGTTCTTCACTGTGGTGTTCTTCACTGTGGTGTCCCTCACTGTGGTGTCCTTCACTGTGGTGTTCCTCACTGTGGTGTCCCTCACTGTGGTGTCCCTCACTGTGGTGTTCCTCACTGTGGTGTTCTTCACTGTGGTGTTCCCTCACTGTGGTGTTCCTCACTGTGGTGTTCTTCACTGTGGTGTTCCTCGCTGTGGTGTTCTTCACTGTGGTGTCCTTCACTGTGGTGTCCTTCACTGTGGTGTTCCTCACTGTGGTGTTCCTCACTGTTCCTCCCAGAGATCACCTGTCAATCAAACAGTGTGTCCAGTACTGTGACGTCTTTCTCCTTGGATTTTCTGTTGATGGAGTTTGAGTTCCTGTAGGTGGCGCTCTTTTCTTTGTCTGTTCAGCCACGGTGGCTATTGCTGCTCATGCTAACTACCCAGTTCTTCTTCTGTTCTTTCTAACCCTTCTACCTGAAACCGGGTGTTAGAACATCACCTGTAAAAGCTGTCATGAAGCAAATCAATAAATAAAAATCAGACATTTCTCTGTCCTGCTGCTCTGCTCTGCATTCAGCATGACTCGGTTAATAATTCAGAACTTTTTTCCTCCATCCCATCCTTGGAAGTTGAATTGGAGGTAAATTGCTGCTTTATTGAATTGTTGCTTTAGCGTCTCGATATTTACCACCTCAGTAATAAAGCTTATTAATTTCTAATTCCCAGCGGGACAGGAGGTTTAAACAGGGATTTGAGTAAAGCCTGCAGCGTGCGCACCGCCACATCATGAGTTTTTGGGGAAGCTTAGTGTAATGTTATTTCAGCTCTGACCAATCTGTGTGTGTGTGTGTGTGTGTGTGTGTGTGTGTGTGTGTGTCACTAAGCTGTCTCCCAGGGAATAGGAAATTGATTTTTCTCATTCTGTTATCTACGCTTGTCTCTCTCTGTCGTGTTAGTATGTGTGGGTCTAAAAAAGATAGATAGATAGATAGATAGACAGACAGATAGATAGATAGAGAAATAGAAGATAGATAGATAGATAGATAGATAGATAGATAGATAGATAGATGTTTTCTTTTACTCTTTTTTCTTTATTCTTCCTGTCCTTCCAACAGCATTCAGTCTCCACAGCACATTCTTACTCTCTATCTATCTCTTTAAAGCCTCTCCTTCACCCTCCTCCTCCTTCCAACAACACTCATCCTTCAATATAATCCCTTTATTTTCTATCATTCATAAAAGTCTGAATCTAGTCTCCCCCAGCGAGGCCGAGCCGAGCCGAGCCGAGCAGGGCCATGTCGACATGTTCAGGACGAACCTCGGTCCAAAAGGAAGTGAACGTTACTGTGAGCAGGCGCTGTTGTTACTATCAGATGAGTGTTTGCGTGCAGCTATATCGACTGTAACAGATATGAAGTTTATGTTTGCTATATTTATATAGTATATAATATGTATTATATTCTCTGTAGACATGGTCGCTCTGGCGTGACGTCATTTGTGGTGGAAAAACGATTCTTTTAGCTAACTCAGGTCTCTGAGGCTCTCTCAGTGAGTTGATTCAGAGCCGTTTCATTTGATTCCCCCTTTTCTGAAAATCACAATTTCATAGCCAGCAACAGATTTTGATTCGGCAGCTCAGCGATTAAACCAGACAGTTGCTTATCACAGTAGCTTATCATCAAAGACGTCACCAAAATAAAATACACTATCTGGCCAAAAGTCAGTGGACACCTGACCATCACGCCTATATGAGCTTGCTGGACATCCCATTCTAAAACCATGGGCATTAATATGGAGTTGGACCCCCCCACTCTTCTGGGAGGCTTTCCACAAGCTTTTGGAGTGTCTGTGGGAATTTGTGCTCATTCAGCCAAAAGAGCATTAGTGAGGTCAGGCAGTGATGTTGGACGAGAAGGCCTGGCTCGCCATCGGTGTTCTGATTCCTCCCAAAGGTTCAATAGGGTTGAGGTCAGGGCTCTGTGCAGGCCAATCCAGTTCCTCCACACCAAACTGGTCTAACCATGTCTTTATGGACCTCGCTTTGTGCACAGGGGCTCAGTCATGCTGTAGCAGCAAAGGGCCTTCCCCAAACTGTTGCCACAAAGTTGGAAGAGCCCGATTGGCTGAAATGTCTTGGTATCCTGTAGCATTAAGATTACCTTCACTGGAACTAAGGGGCCAAGCCCAAACCCTGAGGAACACCTGAACTCAATAACTAGTAGGGGGTCCACTGACTTCAGTATCACCATGTTCAGTATTCAGTAAGTCTACTTCTCTTTTCTACTCCATTATAGGTTTTCTTTTACTTTCTACCTCCGTCCTCATTTCTTGAAACCCACCGTGAAGCAAATTGCTGTTTTACTTAAGTGTTACCTGAAGGCACCGCACATGAAAGTGGCAATTTTGTCTGAACTGATCAATTTTGAGATATTATATTTTGCTTCTATAACTACTGTAGGGTCATATAATATACTAGACAATCATGAAAAACAGCTATAAGTATGCATTGCACTTTCTTACAACGTAACGTTTCATTTCCGTTTGTTTGGGATGTTTTAATGAAAAATAGTAAAAAACAGATGTTTTCCACATTCATCAAAGAACATTTTACAAATCACTTTGGAAATTACTATTTAGTTAGTCATCATAATGAAACAGGAAAAAGCTCTCTGGCTTGATAAAAGTGTTCTGATTTGCACATTTGAGCATTTTTCACATATGTGTCCTGATATCAGCCACGTTGAACGATAACAAAACCAAAGAAACGCCAGAATGGAGAAGTGTTCTGATTGGATGATCTCAGTTTAAAAAATAAATCAAATGAAAACTAAAAATGGGTCACTTTGTAACTGTAGCCACCATTAATTGGTACAGTAAGTGTGTGTGTGTGTGTGTGTGTGTGTTGTCCAATACAGATCTATCTAAGCTGATTAAATGTTGAGACCTTCCAGTTTAGTGAATTCAATCTCATTGAGATTCTCCTCATTAGCTGCTCCCAGATGAACGCACCACTATCTGGGGCAGCACACACACACACACACACACACACACACACACACATGCATAAATGCACATACAGTCTTCATACCAAAGATTATCGGTGAGGAGATCGTAGTGAACTCTGAGAGATGAAGAGGAAATAAATGTGCAAAAACCTTTCACTGGTTTTTGAGAAATCGTCTCAGTGATCAACTTATCTTTTCCACCAACATCATCTGGTAGACGTCTCTGTCCTGGTCACATGCTAACATGTTAGCATACAGTATGTTAAGGTCCTGTAGGAAACTAGCATTATTTAACATGAGGAGATAAACCTTTTAGTGTCCAGAGTTGGTGTTGGTTTATTCTGCCAATCCAAACAAACTAGAAGGAGAATAGTGAGAAGAAAGAAAGAAAGAAACTGACAGTGGAAGTGAGAGGCAAACAATGGAAAGAAAGAATAAAGACAATAAACAAATTCATGAATGGAAAAAGGAAGAAAAAATGGAAGGAAGGAAGGAGAGAGGGATGGAGGTTTAACAACTGGAAGAAAGAAAGAAAAAATGAATGAAAAATGGATGGAAGGAAGTTTGACGGCTGGAAAGAAAGAAAGAAAGAAAGAAAGAAAGAAGAGTTAAAAGTAGTTTATCAGTTTGCAGGCATCATGAGGTCTTTAATGGACCAAGTGCTGCTAAGTGACTGGCTGAGAGATGGAGGGATGGGAGAAAGATGGAGGGATGGGAGAAAGATGCAGGGATGGGAGAAAGATGGAGGCAGAAAGAAAAAACAACAGAAAGAGGAATTATAGGGAGAGAAGTTTAAAAACTAAGACAAACTAAATGTTTGTCTTCTGCTGAAAGAGAGATGGAGGGAGGCGGGGACAGATAAGGACGAGGCGGTGACTTTTTATGTCCTTTAATGAAAAAACAACAGCAGATTAAACGAGTGAAGAGACGATAGAGGAAGAACAGAGGACAGGAAAAGAAAGGAGCAACACAAAAAGAGAGGAAATTAACTTGTTTTCTTATCGCTGTTCTCTTCCTGTAAAATGTCTAGAAACCATTTAGGATCAGTAACGTTACTGTGAGGAGTCAGACTGGTCAGCTTGGTGTCTATATCTACTGTAGCTTCATAAAATATATTTTAAAAAACTATTATAAATACTTTATATGTTTTTATACTGGCAATTTTTATAACAGCAATTTTCTCAAAATGACATAAAACACTTTCTTCTCATTTTGATTCAGACGGGCCCCCAAACAACAAACAGCCGGTAGTTTACCTTGGTGTCAATTCTATTTTCTCATATTTTACATGAAAAAATAGCAACAAAAAAACCTTGAGATTTAAATTGTATTTGCAAATAATTAATAATAAAACAATTTTTTTTATTGAATATTAGCGAGTCCTCCTGTTTCTTGTTTCAGTCACGTGAGCTCCGCCTCCTCTTTCACCCGATTTGTAGAATACCAAAATTAAACTGCATTACTTTTTGTGTCTATAAACACACATTTGATCTGCTGCATGTGATCATGGATCATTAGATCGTCTCTTTACTGTTTGTTAGGACAGCAGCTGCTGAAGGTACTAAATAAATGGTTTTCACCGCCATGCCCCCGGCAGCAGTGGAGCAATGGAGTCCGTTGTAGACACACTAACTGGGCATGGGGAAGGTTAATGGGGACAATTATTGGAGACTTTTGTTAAACTCTAAAAATAGAAATACATTCATGCAGAATCCACAACGTAGTTTAGTATTTGTAGCAGGAGGATGTTCATAAAGTTAAAACAGGAACGTGATCATGTACGGAATAAAGGTCCAGGGTCCAACTTTAAAAAGAAAGAAGTCACTGGATGTTTTTTTGGCTGGCACGACGTTCTGTTTTACACACACACACACACACACACACACACACACACACGCTTATCTCTCATACTCACCCAAACACACGATCTCTCACTCCTAAATAAACATGCGAACACACACACACACGTGAAGGAGAATTTCAGAGCACTTCAATCACCAATCAATCACCAATCACCAGAATTCCAAAGTGTAACCAGGAAGTAGTTTCCTCTCATCTCCCTCAGAGAAAACATACATAAACATACATACAAACCAGTCTTTAACCTGCTGCGTCCCATCACCTGGTCTGGAATCAGTTCTTACACCAGAGTATGTGTTCATGGTGTTCTCAAACCTTTTCCTGTCATCACCCCCAGATCAATACCCCCAGTTATTAAAGGTGTTGCCCCAGGGTGTGTTGTGCAGGTGGAGAGTCTCTGTTAACCTTTACTGAACTAAATAATAGTGAAATTGAACTAATGATTATTATCACGACCCTCTTGAACCCTCTTGAGGACCCCTGGGGGCCCCGGGGGGGCGTACGACAAACCTACGACGTCCAAATGCGACGTCGCTCGCCGTTACACCAAGACGTCCTGGGAAGTGTTTTCCTCTCCCTCTGCAGGCTCACTCTTCTTCATTCTGCTCTGTTGAAAAAGGTAAAACCAGTGGTGGTGGTGGTCTACAGGATCCCTGGATCACTGTGACTCACTCTGGAGGCTCGTTGGGAGTCTGGGGCTTCCAGCTGAGGAAGGAGAGACAAATCCAATGAAACGTCTGGTTGTTCCTGGCATAATGAATGAAGGAGAGAGAGAGAGAGGGAGGGGAAGGGGAGAGAAAAGAGGAGAGGGAAGGAAGGAGGGAGGACGGGGAGGAAATACAAAAATGGAGAGGTGGATGGAGGGATGAGAGGAAGAAGAGAGAGATAAATGAGATAAAGTAACAAAGAGGACAGGGAGATGAAGAAGGGATGGGGAGGAGAATAGAGAGAGAGAGAGGATAGGGAAAGAAAGAAAAATGAAGGGAGGAAATGTGAGGAGAGAAAATGCGGTAAAGAGGGAGGAATGGAGGGAGGAGGGAAGGAGGAGGAGAAAACGGGGAAAGGATAAGAACAAATGAGAGACGGAGAGAAAATCAGAAGAGAAAGAAAGAAGGAAAGAAAAGGATGGAAGAGTGATAGATGCAGGGAGAGGAGGGGAGGAGGAGTAGGAGGAGGAGATGGCCTTGCTAATGTCCTTGTTTTCTTGTTTCCTCTGAAGTGGTTGTATAATTAATGGCAGGTTTATCTTCTTATCACTTCCTTCTACACACACACACACACACACACACACACACACACACACACACACACACACACACACACACACACACACACACACACACACACACACACACACACACACACACACACACACACACACGAGCATCCTGTTACCTGTACTCTGCTCTGTACCAGTGTAAAACATCACAACATTCGGTGGACACTTCTGTCCAAACAGCTTGCAGCAGTGTGATGCAGGAATGAATCCTCCAACCCTGGCTGGGTTACTGCCTTGTTCTACAAGTGGAAGACCAAGTGGAGTGTCTGTACCAGCACCTGTCTGGTGATTTAAACTTGATCTGTGCTGGTGTTTGTGTTCAGTAAGCCTCTTTCAGACATTCTCCAGAGAATCAGGTCCGCTCTCTAACCGGAGTTTCCCTTCCACACAAACAGCACACCAACCGGAGAATGTCCGTTTGGGATGCGTTCACAAAAACAGAAAATACTCCTGGGTAGAGCGTGCGGGAGACAGGACATGACGCAAAAAGTACGCTGCGGAAATCTCAGTGTTTTGTTTACAGCACGAAGATGGTGGACGACGTGACTGACTCACTCTCAGTGGATGTTTCAGCGTTGATGTCAATACTAAATGTAATTAGACGTTTCCGCAGTATCGCCGAAAAGGTGGGAAGAGATATACATTGTCTATACATTGTCTTATCCCGGTTTCACGTCATCAACACGCCCACTCGCTCGTAGAGAATACTCCGGAGAGAAAACAGATCTCAGACCAGGGTGCTGGGGGGGTGAAGGCCGTTTGACTTCCGGACCAACTGATTCGAACCCCTCCGAGTGTCTAGAGAAGTTCAGGGTTTCACTGCATATGTGAAAGAGGCATATTGAACCACGGCCTGGACACATATGGGTTATGAAGTGTGTTACCAATATTTAGCTGATATTTTGTTATCAGATCTAAATTTGACCATTTTCTTGCCAAAAATGACAAGGATTCAGTGAACCCCCCCCCCAGACCATCATGGGACACTAAAACTCTTTGAAACTGACTACTGACTGACTGACAGACTACTGACCCCCCATACCTGGTCGGGAAGCACTGGGATAAATTCCACCCTCCGGCACCGGTGACGAAACACAGAAGACTTTCAGGTGTGTCACGTGAACTTCAAAATAAAAGTTTTCTCTCCTTCACCACCGATCAAACCGGCATGAAACCGCAGAAATCCTCCTCGATAAAAGGTCAATATCGGCCCGATATGCCGGTCCAGCTCTCATTCATGCTCTCTCTCTAGCTATCACTTCCTATGTTCAACTCCCCTCCTGTCTCTATTTCTATTTCAGCTTTATTGGTATGAGCAGACAGATGAACACAAACAGGTAAAGAACATTTCCAACAATCTGACTGACACTATCCGTCTGCCTCCCTTCCTCTCTTCCTCTTCCCACAATTCTTCAGGCTTTTCTTCCCTCCTTTCTTCCCCCTTCGCCTCTCATCCACTGTAAAAATCTCCATCCCACCTGTTGGCAGAGAGAGCCTAGCTGTTAACTGTGGGAGAGAGAGAGAGAGAGAGAGAGAGAGAGAGAGAGAGAGAGGTGGGCGCAGGTTCACAGCTTGCTGAATTAGTAACAATCAATTATGAAGAAAATGCAGAGAGAGAGTGGGAGAGAGAAACAAAGGTAGAGATGAGATCATGAGGAAGTACAGCAGAGGAAGATGGGAGGAGGCGAGAAGAGAGAGAGGGAGGGGAGGAAGACAGAGGAAGACCAAGGAGAATAAAAGAAGACGGAGTCGAGGAGGAAGGAGGTGAGATAGCAGAATATAAATAGAGAGAACATCGTGTTTCCCAGTGCTGATAGTCATCTTCTCCTCCTCCTCCTCCTCCTCCTCCTCTCAGCTCCATTCATTCAGCCTCTCAAAACAAACCAGGCTTTTCCCACCAGATCAGCAGCAGACAGAGATCCAGAGATCCAGAGGTGACCGGCAGATCTCCTCCTCGTCCGGAGGCGTCATGGACGTCCATCTGAGGATCGGCTGTGTGCAAATAACGGTTCAATGACACCTTTCACACCCAAACCAGGACGACTGAACACGGGTCATTCCTGTGTTGGACCCATTCAGACCAGACTACTGTCCCGGGAATGACCCGGGTCGTCACCGTGTCGCCATGGTTACGTCTGTATCACTGTAACCGTGACATCACCGTGTTATATGATCTAGATAACTGGATCCTACCGTCCCATGCTCCTCTGATCTTAACCAATGAGGTTCCTGTAAACATGTGCAGACAAATAACGCAAAGACACTCACACACACACACACACACACACACACACACACACACACACGCACACACACCTACAAATAGAAACACACACTCAAATGCACATAGCTACATGTACACTCACACACATCTCTTCAACTATACACACACACTCCTACACACACAAACAAACACATACTCTAATGCATGCCATGTACACACACACACAGACTGCCACACACTCCTACACACACACACACACACACTCCTACACATCACCACTCAAAAACACACTAACACACAACCACACACACACAATTCTTCACATACACACTCCTTTACACACACCATGCACTATTCATTCCCATCGTCTGGGTTTCCTCGGCCCTCATTAGTCCTGACGAGAGGAGAGACGTCTGTCAGGATGGGAATCGAACCGGCGGCACGACCAACACAAGAGCCCTTCAAATATAGATGAGAGTGACGACGATGATGATGTTAAACAGATATTTCTGTTTTTTAAAGGGGAGGAGGAAGGGAGAGAATAGAGTGGGGGGAAGGGGGAGGAAAGGAGGAGGAGAGGGGAGGAAGGGAAGGGAGAGGAGAGGAGATGATAAAGGAAAGGGGAGGAAAAGAGGAGGAGAAAAGAGGAGTGAAGAGGAAGGGAAGAGGAAGGTAGAGGTCGAAGGGAGAGGGGATGCAAGGATGATAAAGGAGAGGAGAAAGGGGAGAAAAAGAGAGGGGAGAGGATAAATGGAGGGGGAAAGAGAGGAGGAAAGGAGAGAGGAGGGGGAGCTATAAACATTAAATGAGCATTTACATTTTTATACACAAAGAAGAGAGGGAGAAGAAAAGAGGGAAAGAGGGAGGGAGAGAGAGAGGAGGCACTTGACATTGAAACACCAGTTATATTTCATGAATGGTACGAGAGAGAGAGAGAGAGGGGAGAGAGAGAGGGGGAGAGAGAGGGGGGGAGGGCAAAACAAATATTAAAATGCTGTTTACATATGAAGGAGAGAAAGAAAGAGACAATTCTTAGTATTAAGAAACCATTTACATTATCCATCATGGAGGAGGGGGGGGGGGGGGGGGTGGAGGAGAGAGAGAGAGGGAGGGAGAAGAGAAGAAATACAGAGAGAGAGAGAGAGAATCAATGTTGACACATCAGATAAATTTTCACATATGAAGATGAATAGAGAGAGAGAAGGAGAAAGGGACATTAAAACAGCATTAACATTTTCATACATGAAGATGGAGAGGAGAGAGAGAGAGAGAGAGAGAGAGAGAGAGAGAGAGAGAGAGAGAGAGAGAGAGAGAGAGAGCTTGTTTATTTGAGAAACCCATTTCCATGTCCATAAACAAGTTTGGAGAGAGAGAGAGAGAAAAACAGAAAGAGAAAGAATTAGATGTTGATATAAAGAGAGAGAGAGGAAGAGACATGGGGGGAGGAGGAGGGAGAGGGGGGTGCTCGACATCTCAACATTAAAACACAATTACATACTCAACAACAGAGAGGACGAACGACAGCAGGTTTCCATCCAACTATTTTTTATGATGCAGCAAATAGAAATGGATGGAAACGACAAAAGGTTTTTGCCTATATATATATAGATATCTACAGTACTGTGTAAAGTTCTTAGCCACCCTAGATGAAACTTTTCATTTCATTATTTTTGAAGCATCTTCGCTTTACAGATTTTGTTTTTACATGCCTAAGACTTTTGCACAGTACTGCTGTACATATATACTGTATATATACTACAGCCTCCCAGAACCGTCAGCCATGTTGTTTCTGACATGTAGAAGTCTCCATGGTGGTTAGTTGGTGCATCATCATGTGTTGTTTCTGACATGTTGGTTCAATACACCTCCTGCATTTTGGAAGGAATAAAAGGGGAGAGGGATAGGGGGGGGGTTATGTGGATTATCAAACCTGGCAACCCGCTCCTCCATGAACCTGCTACTGCATGTACTGGCTGATAACCAACCAACTATCTTTTCATGTCATAAGATGGACCTATCTCAGACTGGTCAGGGTTAGCAGGGCCAGTGTAGAAACTGTGTCAGAGTTTCAATCTGAAAAGGGCACAGGAGCAACAAAAAGGGGAGGGGCAACAAAAAGGGGAGGGGCAACATTCAGTCCAAGGAGGAGGCAGCAGGCGGCCGAACTAGTTCACCGGTTGGACCTTTCTGTCCAGGAACGGGGATATTGGTCAGGTTAGCCACTGAGCGTTGTCTACAGACGTGGACAGGCCCAATTAAAAAAGTTGAACTCGGAGTGAAAAGGCGCCCTACATCGCTATCCGTTTTTGTCTCTACTTCTCTATCGTCCAATCGGATCAGCGGAGAGGTGGGACATTTCCAGTGACTCTTAAACAATTGACATGGCAGATCGCCTGGAGCTTCACAAACTGGAGTTCCCCTGATGTAGACAGGAAGCAGCAGGGGGGCAAATTAGAGCACTTTCACTTCCTGTTAACTTTTTATAATGGATGATGTGTTGTTATCATGGATGTTTAATTCAGCTAAAGCACATTGACGCTAGCCAGCACAACAAACACCAGCTGGCTGAGTGACTGACAGCTGCTGGTCAGCTGACTGGTTGCAGCAGGCTGTCCAGTGATTGGTCAGTTGTTTTGACTAGTTATTTCTCTTGAAGAAGCGCCGAGTCCTGATGAAGCTTGAATGTTTTAGATGACTGCTGCTACATCCCTGCTCTGTCAGGTCGCATCCTGAGTTCCCCTGAACCTGCTGAGGGTTGGAGGAGGATCACTGAGTCTCTGATGTTATAAACAGGCTAAAAGCTCCTGCTATGATTCCTCCTCTCTTAAGATCTCCTCCTTGTCCCCGTGCTGTCATGCAGCATTTTAACGTCGTTTAGGCCTCGTTCACGCGGCGATAACGGGAATTTGAGGGACCAGTAAAGTTTGTATGACGTCGTACACCACATGCTACCATCGGCTTTTATTGCAGTAAACACACATAAATACATGAATGAATCACTTACACACATACTCACACACTGTTTTATACAGACAAGACAACAAAACATCAGCTACACCAAACTGTAGGTGGAGATGAGAGGTAACAGTGCCCGTCACCCTCTCTTCATGCCCACAGTTTTCTCTGGACCCAGGACGCCTAACGTTACCGGACCACAAGTTGCACATCCAAAGTTCATTCCTTTCTGAATGCGCCATGGGTCGGAGGTTCGGTGAATCTTCAACTGCTCATCAGTCCACAAGCTGGGTAGCTTCGATCTCCTCTCCTGAGTCACCCCCACCCCCCTTCTCTCTCCTCCATGTTAGCATCAGCAGCACCAGCACAGCTAGCAAGGCAGTCTGCTGCTCGCTCCCTGTGTTCGTTTCGTTTCTCGCTTCGTTTCAGGCGGTTCTGAAGCTCTGGCTTTCCTCAAGAAACTTAAAATATTACTTTGGCCATTTTGTGAGTTGTGTGTCTGATTTCTACAACCGACTTTACGTTTACTTTACATCCTTGAATGTCCGTTGTTCTGCCATGCTGTATCCATGTCCCTCTGAATCTCTTCATGCTGTAATTCAGAGCAGTTGGGATATAATCATGAGCACAAACAGCCGGAAAAAAGGCAAGAAAATTGTGATCTACCTATTAAAAATGAATGGCATTTCCAAGATTTCAACAAACTTGAAATCTTGGAAAAAGTGAAAGAAATCACTTCCTTGACAGCGGTGCCTGTAAAAAGTTAATGCAGCAGAGTTGTTCTGTGGGTTTAAAACCTCTTGCTGTGCATCACGTTGTGGCGTCAATTCTGTTTTCTATCCACATCGCCCTGCTGGTGGTTTGGAGCAGAGGCCTCCACAGTGGTGTCTGGTCCTGAAGGAGACCCCACCGAGTCACCAGCAAAATGAGTAATAGTTTAATTTCACTATTATTTCATTGACTTGAGGCGAACACGGTGAGAGGATGTTTAAGAACGGCTATCCTGATCATAAGGAGTCTCTCTTCACACTTTTTTCTCCCTACTAACAGAACAGATAGGCATGAAATTATGAATCACATCAAACAACATGGGAGTCCCCGGGGCGAATTCTCATCAGGGATTGTTGGCTGAGCGCATATCTGTGGATCCTTGACACGAAAAAAAGTTTGAGAACTTCTAGTTTGGAGAACATGGGTGTGGACTAGGAGCACAGAGGCACAGCAGGGAAACGTATTCTCCCCTTAAAAAATGAATGGAGCTGCATATACGAAAATCTGGAATCTGGAAAACACGCTCCAAAATCGCATCCCCAAGAGAAGCATCCGTAAATAATGCATGTGGTGGAGTTGTTATATGTCTGATGGGTCTAAAACCTCCTGCTATGCACCATATTCTCATAAATCAGTCATTTCTGTCATCCCTGTTCTGTCATCTTGTATCCATGTCCCCTTTTGTCTCTTCCACCCAACTGAGGATGAGGAAGTTGGGACGTGAACACAAAAAGGCAGAAAAACTATTATATTCTAATATTAAAGTACAAGGTATCTGAAGGTTTTAGAAAGAAGACCTTTTAATGGTACCTTGAATTGTCAAGAGAGACAAAGATCGGGGAGTCTTGAAACTGGAGACCCCCACCAAACATGATTCACTAATACCCCTTTCACACCAGGGCAACGGGCAACGGGAATGACCAAGGTCAGATGCAGCTGCGGTGTGAACGGGGCGACCCGGGTCACGCAATTGACGGGAACCTCATTGGTTAAGATCGGAGGTGCGTTAGTGTGAAAGGGGCATAAGTGGCCAATTCTGCATCCATTCATTTTCTATGAGAAGCAGGCGATTTGCTGCGCAGTGCATGCTGGGATAGCTTGTGGTCCGAACCAATATGTGATGAGTCAGATGTGTTGTTGCAACTGGGCACCAAACATGGGACAGACACATTCGGTAGTCCAGCTAAGTTATCTAGCTTTGTGCTAACCTCTCCTGCCATTGAGTGATGGTGTAGGGGTCGGCCAATCTGGTCCCATTGGTTAATGTTAACTTGTTCAAGTAACACTCGCGGTCCTGGAGAGTGAGTGACCGTAAATATTCAGATATAGCGTTTTTTTCTTCAGCCATGTTAAAAACAAGCCAACGAAACTTGCTAGCCAGCGTTGTTGGCTAACGTGTTCCGGCCGGGTTCTGCCTCCACCTAAGCTCCGCCCACAAAAAAACGTCATCATGTTTACTAACTGAAAAGGGGTCTATTTAGACATGGTTAAGCATGTTTATGTCTGGTGTAACCTTCCTTAAATGTGAGGATCCAGGTTCAAGCACCCTTATTTGCCAGCATCCTCCCTGCTGAAGGGTCCTTGAGCAATACACTGAATCCCTAGCAGCTCAGAGATACTGCTCTGCAGCCAACCCTGACTCCTGAACATCCTGTAGAGTAGAGCAACAAACAAGAGGATTTCCCCATAGGGATCAATACTATATCACATGATTATTATTGCTACTGTCTACTGTGTCTTCTCACTTTCATTTCCTTTTACCGTGCATCAGTGTGAAACTCGTTCTTGGTGATTCAAGTGATCCTGACTGATTCTGCTCTTTTTCAGCGATGCTCTTATTCACACTCACATAGTCACACCTGGAAGTGTAATTCTCCCAGTCTTTATTTAACAAGGCAGCCCCACGGAGATTCAAATCACACATTAGTGTTCTCAATTCCTAATAATAAAATCTACTCTTGTAGATTTTATTATAGAAGTACGACCTGCGACCTACTTATTATAGAAGTACGACCTGCGTCTGGATAGTTCCACCTTGTGTTCATGTGTGTTCACGTCGTCTATCTCTTGAGAAAAAAAATGGTGACGACGTTGCTACACATGGGGATGGAGTTTTTACCCGTAGTGATGACGTTTCTACCTGTGATGACGTTTCTACCTGCAGTGAGAAAGTCAATACCGGCTGGTTTTATGTTCTGAAGCCCCGAGGGCGGCGAGTTCCCTCCATACATATTATGAAGAGAAACCATAGAAAGTGCAGCCTGCCGTAACAATGCCGCTGCTGTACGCTTCATGTAATGCCTGTTCAGGATCTTTACATGGTGATTATGTTGATGGATTTTGTTATTAACGCATGTTTTGTAAAGCCTTAACGAGACTTGTACTCCAACGAGCTCCGGTCTTATTTAACAGGCTCACATCAATAATTTATCACAGCATCTGAACATCAAACGGCTCTTGGCGTAATTCTAACCTCCACTCCCTCCCTCCCTCCCTGCTTCTTTCAGCCTTGTCAAGACCAGTTATTTCCTCCTCAGAAGATGAAAAATAACAGCAGTGATATTTTCCAAGGCTGTGATCAAGCAGTGACCGTCCGGAAAAAAATTTCCCGGCCCCTAGTGTTTTTTCCTCTCGCTCTCGGGGCTAAAGCGTATCTCCGTTTTCCCCGCTCGTTATAAATCCATTAACGGGCGTCGGGGTCGGCGGGGTTCACAGCACTCAGGCGCCTCTGACGGAGCTCGCCTCCACCTCCAGCCAAACTCCACTCACCCACAGACGTTTTGATTACTTGAAGAAGAATAGAAAGAAGAAGAAGAAGAAAAAAGAATGTGTGCTTATTTACTCTTATCTCACAAGTGATGTTTACATTTCTGAGGCTGGTGATGTGTCTGGGAAGGTAAATCAGCATCCCCATAAGTAGTCCACCCCCCCGAGCCTGCCCCCGACTTGCTGCTTCCTCCTCACATCACCTTCCCCGTGATGAGAAAGGAAAGGTTTACGTCGTGAGCGGTGAGGTGAAATTAGATTTTGACGTCAGCAACTCCATTTCCCATCAAAGGGGAAATCACACATCCACATATGTGCAGGGTAGAAATGTAATTTGCACTATGAGAATTCATGCCTTTTATAATCAGAGTCTCACCTCTCTCTCAACCTCAACCTCTGACTCCACTCCTGCCATCTCCATCTCAGAGCTGCCAGTCCTTTTTCTCTCCCTAAACCCTTTTTCCAGTCCTGGACCGACCGGAAAACTGGGCAGGGAAAGTGTTTGAGTAATGCTCTCCACTTCTTCAACAGCCGCCCTTTAGCAACACATTTAAATCAACTGCAACAGTGGAGCTGCTCTGTGGCGCAGACAGGAAAAAAAGACTAACTGGGTGCAACTTTGAGTTTGAAGGATGGCGGGGCTCGATAAAGAGCATGTGGGCTCAGCAAAATGTTCACTGGATAAATAAGGCAAGTTCACCTCACAGAGAGGGTACAGAGATGGCATTCAACCAGATCCCTGACATCACTGGAGTCAATGGTTTACGCGTTCTTGATACTGCCTGACTGATACATGGAGATGAGAGGGTGGAGGTTGGCACATAGACATCCTTTTACACATGACGTTAGCACGTGTCCACCGTGATCCGATTGTAATTGGTTAGATTAGAAACCCAAGAGGCATTGAAGATGATTGAGATGGTCAGACACACATTTGGTCATATGAACAACAAAAGGTTAATGCAACATGTCTCTATGAAAATGGAAATAAACTTCTGCCTGGAGATCCAACCAGGAATCACACAGCTGGCAGCTCCGTGTCAAAAAATGGATGGTAAAGATACTTGGGGAAACAGCAAGACCAGGCGGTTACTCTCAGTTTTAAAGGACAGCAAAGTGAGGAAGTGACGTGCATGGTGCAGGACGGAGAAATTCATTTGAAGCGTGTGAACCAGAGATGGTTTTAAGGTGAGGTGTGAATCTAAGCCAGTTAAAGACACAATTTGAATGAGTGTGACAGATTCGATAGAGACAGAACAGATTCACAGAACACACGATGCATTCTGATATGGTGCAAAGACTTGCTATGGATAGCACACTATATAGATCAGTGGTTCCCAATCAAGTCCTGAAGTACCCCTTGTCCTGCAGGTTTTAGCTCCAGCTCTACTCAGGAACCAATTAAGGCATCGTGAAGCCTCTAATTGGACAGGGGGTACTTGAGGACTGAGTTGGGCACCACTGATATGGATCATTCTACATTCTGACAGGCGCCAACCAGAATGTAATCTCATTAATCTGACTTTCATAAAATGTTTTTAAAACCAGAACCCCCCGAGGCAGCACAACGCTCATTGATTGTTCATCAGGACAGGGCTAACTGCCTGTGGCTCGTCTCTTTAACGTTATGTTACTAACTGTCCTGTGGGTAGTGTCTTTACTCGCCTACCTGTGGGAAGCAGCTCATAGGGCCAAGGTAGTGCAAAACTTGACCGGGGGTTGATAACTCTTTATTACACTGCGTTATTGAATACGCCGAGATAACAGACGGCTATTTAACTTCTCATCATGTCCCTCATCATGCAGGAAGACGTCTGGTCCAGGTTGTTGATTTCTAATCAAATTGACTGGCGGCACCTTGTGCCAAAACCCGTTGTTTCTTGGTCGCTGCAGAGAGTCCTGTTGGACTATTTTTTGGCAGAAGCTTGTGAGATTCTTTATCTTGTAATAAATCATGAATGTCTTCGGTAAGTAGCCGTGTCGTCGGTGGGATAATGTACAGGGAGCGGCTCATTACAGCAAAACAACCCCATCAGGCTGAATCACCTTGTCAGGGCCTATTGCGCGATAAGGACCGTCTTGCTGTACATTATCCTTTACATATTACAGAGAATACGTATTACAGAGGAGATTGAACTACATGCTCGACCTCACTAGACTAGATTCACCCGGTGCATGGGAGGTAACAGACGCCCTGACTTAACCACAGCATTGCACCCAGCCAGACCCATTTACAGCAGCAGAGCACACAGACAGTTCAGTTTAGATATCAATAGGTCTGATCATCATTCAAGATCCACTGCATGACCAACTAGCGCTTAAAGAGTATGATAAGCTTTGCAACTTTTCATCTTTCTGCAAAATTTTGCATCCTTATTGGATGACTTGTGCACAAGCATGCTGTTGTTTTGCCTCACTCCAAGGTAGAGTCAGCAAGGGGAGGTACAATTGATAATCACATACTTCTGGATGATGGATTTCATGGTTACACATACGACAGCAGAGCAGACTGATGTTCCTTCAGTGGGCTTG
>JAXDDX010000219.1:365000-412500 GCA_034670405.1 Hoplostethus atlanticus
GTAGGATTTACCTAAATGTGGGTTCAAATATATTCTAATATACACAAAACTGGCTTGCGGGCCATCTATGTTCACGTACACAAGATAGTGTGACAGTGTGATTGATTGAAACTATGTGATTGACTTGCGCCTTAGACGTTGTCCTCACAGGCGGAAGGCATAACTTCACCTCAAAACTGACACCAAATGTGCTCTGGCATCGTATAATGACAATAAAGTTAAATTACACATTGCATATCTTGCTACTACATTGCATTCTGGTCTATCTTGCTACTGCATTGCATTCTGGTCTATCCTGGCTACTGCATTGCATTCTGGTCTATCTTGCTACTGCATTGCATTCTGATCTATCCTGGTTACTGCATTGCATTCTGGTCTATTGAGACTACTGCATTGCATTCTGGTCTATCTCCTGTCGGTGTAGAAATTGGTCTCTCTCTCTCCTCCGATGGATTTCTCCTGTATGATTGTTGATCGTCGGTCTAGAAAGAAGCCCTTGCTCTTTGATTCTGATTGGCTGACACCAAAACCTGACGGTTACCATTGATGTTTTAGATCATGAAACATTTTCTGATGTCAGACTGGAAATATCTCAACGTGACGTCACGTCGTCTACGATTGGCCAGTTATCCACGGGGAGAAAAAAAATACAGCAAACAACTAAATGGACCCAGAAATACAACGAACATCACCAATCACTGTTTTTAAGTGTTAAAGTGTTTTAGGGAGGTTGGTCAGTTTGGGGTTAGCACTAAATCTAATGTAATGTAATCTAATACCTGGAGTCTGTGTCTATTTTATGAGCTGCTAACTTTCTGACAGCCAATCACTGCAGAGGACCTGATTGGCTGTGTACTAATGACTTTCCTAAGGGTTCCACTATTTCATACTTTATCAATTTTAGTGTATACATTTTGTAAAACAAATATAATAATATACTGCATATGATTGTGGAATAAGACCTTCCATTTATACTTACTTATATAATATCTCACAATAACAATAATAATATATTACATTATATTTTTTATACTGCACAAATTGAACGTCTATTTGGTTTTAACAGCATTTCTGGGGTTTTATTGTTTCATTATTTTTACTCTTCTTATTGTTTATTCTATTTTTATTGCCTACTTTATATTCTGTTGTGTGCTTATATTCCATTTGTCTTCCTCCCTGCTGAGTCTGATTACTTTTGCTGCTGCAGCGACCTAATTTCCCCACAGGGATCAATAAAGTTTCCCCTTATCTTTTCCATCACATGGGGTGGAGGTCGCCAAGAGGTTCAAATGCCGGGAAATCTAAATGAAGAACGCTCTCCCCTCCCCTGCTACTGAGGTGCCCCTGAGCAAGGCACTGAACCCCCAACTGCTCCAGTAGAGCAGCTCAGTGGAACCAGTAGAAGACTGTGGTTGTACTGGGCAGGTCCAGGGAAGCAGATCTTTGCTTAAGAATAATATATTGTTCTTTCACAGTATGTGGCGGTTAAAAAAAGACTTCATGTCAAAAAGTGTTTTATTCTTATTGTCTTATTTTTCTTAAAACAACTTTAAAACAAAATCTATATTCTTCCACTTCAACATGACAATGAAATTACAACTTTTATAGATAAAGGTTATTTAAATGCAACCATGAAGGTCCCCAAGGGTTCCCAAGAAAGCAAAAGACTAGAAAAATAATGTGGAAGGGAACCACTAAATATGTATGTATAACTCTCTAGTTCTGTTCAGAGCTCCAGAAGGGATTTAAACACATCACGTTTAAGCCATTTTAGAAAACAGCATCACACCGTCCATATTTAACATGGTTTGGTCGCAGGGTCATAAAACCTGTTCTACAGATGGAGGCTGTCAGCTGCAGTAAAAACGCCAAGAAAAGTCAAATTTATGTGTATAGCCGTTAATCTGAAAGGGTTTCACAACGCCACATTATGAAAACAATAAATGACGGCACACGACACCTTGTTAGAACCCTTGGGCGGGGCTACTCAGAGAGGGAGGGGCTACCCAGAGAGGGAGGGGCCACCAGGACGGTAAAGCTGCAACAGGTGAAAGCAGAGTACATAGAATAAACACAGTAAGGACCCTTGGGTGGGACATCCAGTTCTGGTGTGGGGCGTTGACAGCAGCTTGGTCAGCACCGTCTTAAGAGTGGGGGACAACGAGGACGCCAACACTGATCTGGAAACAGAGAGGAGACACACCCATACACACCACAGACAGCCTGGAAACAGATAGGAGACACACCCATACACACCACAGACAGCCTGGAAACAGATAGGAGACACACCCATACATGCAGACTCATTCATGTTCTCACTCACACAGACAGAGATGAAAAAGCAGAGAGCACAGTGCCAGTGGAGAGAGGCCGGTGGATAACGATACGAATTGAGGGTCCTAAGATCGAGAGACTTGTTGAACAGTGTAGCAGGGAGAGGAAGGAGCATGCAGGTCGTAGGTTTAGACGTTATATGACAATGACGATATCTTCATTTGCACCTGTTCAATTATTTCAGTGTTTAAGAATAGCACATTAATCCATCTCCCATTCACATGCTTCTTTTTTAAACAATTACAGAACATGGCATCACACTTGGAAAAAAACATATTTCAAACTAGTTCAACAAGTCACTTCTGTAATTGAATAATTGAAAAACTCCTTTTTATCCATTTATGTACTTTTGGCTTAAGAGTCATAAAAGCTTTTCTCCCCTGCGGGACAATGGAACTTGAATAGAAGAGAAAAAAATACAGTGATACAAGGTTTTTGTAGGATACTGACATCTTTTCATTAACTCTCTTCCATTTCTTTCAGTGTTTACGAATCTCTTCCTCAGCCCCTTTTCCCTCCTGCCATTCACACTTGTCTATCTTAAATAATTGTGGAGCAAAACATCCACTTGCAAAAATACAAAAAGTCTTAAAATTGCCTTTGAAAATCTGCTTGAGAACAAATTACCTGCTTCCTTCAACAAAGACCAGTTTTATAGACCATAACATCATTAAATAATATACAAAAAGGAAAATTCTCAGGAACTCAAGAAATGTTTTTTGACTTCCATCAAGGTACAGGGTTTCCTTCAGTGTACAAATAGATTTCATTAGACACATCTGACTCAGAGACAGACAGATAAATCATTCTACAATAATATATTTCCTATTGACATTTCTATTCATTCTGGACATTCTCAACTGTCCGGCTTGTCCGTGGGGTCTCAACACAGAGGACAGACCTTTAGCTCAATCGTCTTTTATTCATCTCTTAAGACCTCTAACATCTCTGTGTCAGTTTGTGATCACCTTCGTCTGAAATGTTTCTCCTAAACCCCCTTAGGATCAACGAGGAGACACCAGAGAATCAATTCTGGAGACTTCATGAGATGAATCTGAAGATGCTAACATGCCATGCTGTGTTTACACTTCCATTCAGGGTTTAACAGGAGGCAGTTTCAATAAGCAGATCTCCTGATTGTCCACGTAAGTCTGCTTCTCACACTTATTTCACACTTGGCTATTTTAAACCATCATAAAACATGAGCTGACTTTCCTGTTGACGCCAAAACACTTGGCAAAAAGTGAAAAGGAACTGAGGTTTCTCAGCAACACTGTTAAAAATAGATTTCAACAGTCAAATCTCCTGCAGGACCTGCTGCTTCCTCCACACGACTTACTGTGAAACTGTCGCAGGTCATTCGGATCACAGGTGATTTTCCCATTGATCCCCATACATGTCGTGGCAGTTTCAATGGCTTGGCATGGTCCCCGTTTCACAAGACATTTTCTACACAAGAACAATGTCAGCTGCCAGTGAGAGAGAAAAACGAAAAAATGACTTTAAAAATGGGTTTTTCATTCACCCTGTCCTTCTATTCAGGCTTTAAAAACACTTCAATAGACAAATCTCCTCACAGCACATACAACATAAGACCGGCTGTGCACGCAGGCCTGTTTTGAACATGTTTATCCCTCTATTCAGCGTCTGACGTCTGTTGAAAAGACGTCTTCTCCCTTTAGTTACCTCTCAAATTACTGAGATCTGCCACACGAGGATGTGGAACGCGTTCATAAAGACCACGGATTACATGTCAGATCATATTACACAGTGTCTGATGAGATGGATGTTTGTGTTTGTGCATGCATTCATGTATGTGTGTGTCTGCCTGTGCGTGTGTGTGTGTGTGTGTGTGTGTGTGTGTGTGTGTGTGCTTGTGCTTGTGCTTGTTATATGTACATGTGGCTGACACAACATGATTGATGGCATTCTCCTGAGACTGAATAAAACACGCCACAGAGATGACAGCCGCATGTAAACATAGTTAGGTTACCAATGTGTTGACATGGTTCAGAGTTGCATTTGGAATCAGATTACATACAAATCAGATTACATACGAATCAGATTACATACGAATCAGATTACTCCACGTACTGGGAGGCGTTTTAATAGCGTAACGACTTTTGGGACCTTTGAGAGGATTAGCAGAAAAACACAAACTCTGGATTAAAAGGTAAAGGGTCTCTAGATGAAGCTAGTTGCCTACAGGACATACCTAACATAGTGTATGCTAACATGTTAGCATGTGCACAGGACAGAGAAATCTACCGGAGACTAACAGATGATCCTGTTGGAACACGTTAAAGGTTCTTTGATCAATGAGTCAATTTCCCCAAAAGACTGAGGACTATGATTTGTATTTGTCTAAGCCAGTCTTCAGTAGGTTTACTGCTGTGTTTAGTTAGCTGTTGAGCTTCAGATCACGTACCGCTACCCTGATGTTCTACTGGGGAATTTCCTGATACAATGTGGATTTAATTGATCCCTCAATGATTGAATCCGTCCAGGCCCTGAGGCAGCAAAGCCCCAAACCATGAAGAGGTTGGGACGAGGTTGGGACGAGGTTGGGACGAGGTTGGGATGAGGTTCTGGTGTTGGAACAGTGTTCAGTTTCCTCCAGAGTTGTGTCTGAATTAGTGAGCGTCCTTCTGGGTGCCAGCCAGAGCAGGAAGCGATTTAGTCCAAAATATGTGAATGATTCAGCGCGCAGCAGAAGTCTGCAGATCGACTCTTTACTGTGATGAGTATTATCCCATCTAATACAGAGGAGTGAGCCAGGCGTTTCATCAGGTCTACAGGTGACTGGTGTAAGTACAGAAACACTTTCTGCATTAGGATGTGATCTATTACAGTCCGGTCCCGATCACGTCACGACAAAACAACAACAATAACAACACTCACAATACAAGAGATTGAATATTAATACAAGCAGACAATAAACAATATTTGTAAATATACAATACTGGTTATCATATATGTTATATATGTTATATCACTGAAATGTATTATATTATATTACATTATGTGATCTATCTGTGCTCTTTGCCTTCTGTTGATATAGACTGAATCCTCTAATATTAGCCCCATCGGCCCTGAACCACACACACACACACACACACACACACACACACACACACACACAGACAGATGTAAATAGCCATGCGCTCCAACGTCAGAGGTGAACTTTTATGTGAGTTCCTGCTGAGAGGCAACACGATGCTTCATGCAACTATTTGAGGCGAAGCACCACAGGACATCAGGAACAAGAATCTTTCATCCTATCAGAATTAAGTTTCATGTGTTCATGTGACACTTTGTAAAACTTTTATTTACTTATTTCTTCTCAGCGGATGAAGTCAGAGAGCGTTTTCCTGTTTGATTGTGATGAAAAACGAAATAGTTATAAAGTGACTTCTATTATTTACAAAATACTCTGTATATAATACTCTGTGTATTCCTACCCGTTATATAACCAATCACATCCCATTCATGTTGTTGTCTCATAATCCTTTCATGGATTATGGATTATAATCATTACATTATTCATGTCCACAACAAGTAATCTGCATTTCAGTTTCTGCCCTTTTCACAAATCTTCATGAGATTGTCTCATATGTCTGGTAAAGGAGGCTGGAGGTCTCAGTAGGTAGGGGGATCCACCAGGCTGCCCGTTGTCAGGACAACTATGAGGAGGAAGCTACAGGGGGTCTGAGAAAAGCAGTTTCTTTAGCTGCCTATGCAGATGACCTGACCTTTGTGGTTAGGGATGGGCTGGGTACCACGAGTGGAGGACAGAGGGAGCATCTTCCACCAGGGTGAACTGGGCGGTGTGGAGGGGGGCCGACTCATACAGGAGGTCTCTGAGACCTGGGAGAACACAGCACAGGCTACTGAAGATAGGCTGGCCATGTGCAGGTGGCTGCTGCTGCAGGGTGCTAATAGCAAACAACTTGGCAGTTTCCTCCCTGTGGCATCGTTTAGCTGCCCTAACCCCACCAGCTCCTCCTGGCAGACATCCAGGAGGAGCTGGTGGATTTTGTTTGGTCAGGACCTCATTGGCTGAGGGCTGCAGTGCTGTACCGTCCTGTCTAGGAGTGGGGACAAGGACGACCTGGAGAGCAGGGTGGCAGCTTTCCAGCTGCAAGCAACACAAGAAATGTTATGTGATGATGTATGCTGGTGGGGACCAGCCATGGGTAAGGGAGGAGCCTCTCTTCCATCACATTATTTCTGTCAGTGTGTTTTGCCTCCCTCAGCGCCTCATGAGAGGGGGCATCCTGAAGCTTCCCCACCAGACTGGCCTCACATCCCTCAGACTGTTGGAGTGGTTCACTGAAGAAGTGCTGGGGGTTTACCAGACTGTGAAGGACTGTCTGGTGATGCTGCAGTCTCCTGTTGTCAGTAGAAACAGGGTTCTGGCAGGAAGGAGGAAGGTCGCTAACCTTCACTACTCCGACCCCGGGGCAGTCTGGTCAGGTGCAGAGTAAGGCACTCTATGTAGTATGTGTGAAGGTTAGGAACCTCAGGGTCTGGCAGGACATCTATGAGCACCAGTGGCAGGGAGTACTGGGGGTTGTTCAGGTGCTTCCTGTTGGGAGATGGTGGTCCTTCCTGTGGATTATCCAAAACTGTGATCCAGTGTTTCTGTCCACGGGTTACACAGGTTCTGAACTTGCTCAACGTTCTTTGTGGTGAGACGGGGGAGGGACGGGGGAGGGACGGGGGAGGGACGGGGGAGGGACGGGGGAGCCTCTCAGACGGGGGAGTTTTGTTCTTGGACTTGTGTGCTGAGTACATTGCAGTGTTTTCTGTTTGCTCAGACCTAGCAGGCCATCTGGTTGACCAGGAACAGGGTGGGGGGTGCAGGTCCTACATGCTTTATTCCCTGAGGAAGATGTTGTAGCTTTGAAGACTGTCTGAGGGTCTGAATGTACATCTGAACTGTAATGGCACTTCTGTGGGCTGCTGGTGTGTGTGTGTGTGTGTGTGTGTGTGTGTGTGTGTGTTTTTGAGCATGGTTTGAGATATTTACTTTTAAGTGTGATGTTTAATTAAAGAACATCAAACGTCTCTCCCTCTCTCCCTCCATCTCCCCCCCACCTTGTTTCTTCCCCCTCCCTCTCCTCTCCCCTTCTATCCTCTCAATCTCCCTCCCTTTTTCCCTACCACCCTCTATCTTTCATTTCCTCTCTCTCTCTTCCTCCCCCCATCTCCCACCTCCTCTCACCCTCCATCCTTTCCCACACCCTCTATCTCCTTCCTTCTCAACCTCCTTCCCTTTCCCCATCTCTCTTTCCCTCTCTATCTCCATCCATCCTTTCATCCCCCCTCTCCTCTCTCTCTCCCTCTTTCTCCCTCCCTCTTTTCCTTCCTCCCCTCACCCTCTCTGTCTCTTCCTCCCTCCATCTCTCTCTCTCAACCACCCTCTCTCCATCGCCCTCTCACTTCAGGATCAGTTCTTCTTCGGTGGTGTCTGATCTGTGCAGGCTGACGTGTGAATTGTTTGCTTTGCGTTCGCTAACGAGCCGGCCAATTAGGAGCGAGCGCAAGGCCGTTCATCTCTCTCTAATTATTCCACATAAAAACACAAACTCAGCTCCCCGACTTGCTTCAAGAGAGCAGCGAAACACACACACACACACACACACACACACAGAGAGAGAGAGAGAGTATGTGTGTGTGCATTATTGATACCATAATGTGTGTAAGTGTACCTGGGTGCAAATAACTTAACAAAATACTGTATATTGTGTGTGTGTTAGTGAGGTGTGTGTGTGTGTGTGTGTGTGTGCGCGCGCGCGTGCGTGTGTGCGCGTGTGTGCGCGTGCGTGTGTGTGCGTGTGTGTGCGCTCTGTCATCCCATATGCCAAGCTGTGTGTATGAGAGACACTTTGCTGCAGGCGATACTGTCAATTAGTCCAGTGTGGGAGTTCCTCTCTGGTTTAATACTCGTGTTGACGCCTCGTTATGGTTTCGACTCACACATAAAAAAAAGATTTATTCATGGTGTTTTTAACAAAACAGTTTCGCCGCAGAGCAACACGGGTCAGGATGATGTATTGAACGAAATCGGTTGTGGATTAAGCTACATAAAGCATTAATGAGCAACATCCCTGTCTTCACATAACACATGGTGGCGTTGATATGACCTCCGTGTCTTCAAGTATTTAAGGAGTTATAGTTGAGCTTGAAGAAAATCATTTTTTCCTGTATTAAGATGCAGCGAGGCGCTCCAGACTAACCACACCGTCCATACTGCAGGTTACCAGGACCAGCCCACCTCGCTCTCTGTTTGTGTGACAGAGAACATCGTGTCAAGCTCCATTAACAACGCATGCAGACCATCCAGAAAATTCACAATTTCACAATAAATTCACAATTTTACAACTTTTAAAAATGATTTTCGCCGTTTGATGCAGTACTTGCGCTGTACTTTGGTGGAAGTGGGTCGGAGGAATAAACAACAAACCGGCTCTAAAAGTTGAAATACCACGAAACTCCACAGTCATCCACCATTTTTGTCCCTGAAGAAAATGTTTTGTTCCACTTTGTTCTGCATCCGGTAGAAAAGCTGAATTTTTTTCCTCGCGCATTCAGTGTAGCAGTAAAGCTTCTTCTGGCACCATGTCGAGTTCCTCCTTTATCTTCGGTCTGGCTAGTTGTCATTATTCCTCTGTTATAAAGGCGTTATCTCTCTCTCTCTCTCTCTCTCTCTCTCTCTCTCTCTCTCTGTTTTCTGCCCTCTTAAAAGGATGAAGGACGTCCTGAGATTTGTCCATTTTGTTAGAAATACTGTCACCACTTTTGGTTTCATATCCTGCAGCTGTCACGCGTACCTGCAGAGTCAGCGCTACTTCTCTCCGTTGACAGATCTCTGCTCCATCAGCAGAGCAGATCTGATCTGGGGTCTGCTGGTCATCGTCTGCTAGTGTGAGCAGACACAATCAGCACTATCGCACACATCTGAGGAAACTGACGAAGATTAATTAGTTATGAGGAAAGAAAGGAAAGATAAAATGTTAGCAAGAAAGAGAGAGAGACAGAGTGTGTGTGTGTGTGTGTGTGTGTGTGTGTGTGTGTGTGTAAGACCAAACTCAGTGAACTACAGTGAGATGAAAGGCTTGCCATCGAAGAACTTTTCATGACGGCTAACACGTTTCTTAGCAGGAGGAAGACACAGCGGAGTGTGTGTGAGGGTGTGTGTGAGAGTGTGTGTGAGAGTGTGTGTCTCTAACTGTGTGTAAGTGTATCAATGTGTTTGCTAACTGTGTGTAAGTGTATCAATGTGTTTGTGTGTGTGCATATGAGCTTGTGTGTGTGTGTGTGTGTGTGTGTGTGTGTGTGGGGGGGGGGGGGTGTTAGCTGTCACACACACACACACACACACTCTCGCCTCCCAGCAGGGTGCCCTCTTCTCCTGCAGAGCCCGTCAGCTCCTTGATGCTCTGAACCTGTCAGCGCTGAAGAGAACAGTCAGACACTCAAACGCATCGCTTTCATTTCTACTGCAGGCTTGTTCAGGTACCGCCACCGTGTCCGGCTGCATCCTCAAGCTCTAATGTGGTTCTGTTGGAAGCCCGGTTGTATGTTGTATGTTGTAGTTTTGGAGCCAGTGTTAGCTGGGTGTTAATGGGTGGAGCCTGCAGGAAAAGTCAGCCCACATTACCTTATATGGTCATAAAGCAGGCTCCTGTGTCGCCCGTCGCCATGGCTGCTGTTGCTAATGGGACATTCTCTCAACGGAGATCAAGTCAAGATGACGTAACTTTTCTTCTCGATAACGAACTGGTGTAGTAACAAAAAAACCTTTTTAATATTTATTATTTATTGAATTCAGTCTAGTTTTATGAAGTATGTCTATTTATCACAGAGATGCTAACCGTTACTAGCTGAATGCATTCATCTTTAGCCAGCTAGCTGGTGTTAGCTAGTTTAGCTGTGGCTCGGTTCATGCTGTCTGCGTGGCATTCACACTCCTTGGGCTTCTCATGACGTCTGAAAACCCCAGCACTTTACTGTTTAGCAGTTCTGGTTCCTCTTTGTTCAGCTGATCCAGGGCGGAGGCGCTACGGTGCCGTCCGCAATGTTTCAGATTTGCGTGGCTTATACGTCCATACTGCTAACTAAACGTTCACTGTTAAACCCAACGTAGCCTGATTTCAACCTCGACCTAGAGACCATTTAGACGTCTTTTAAACTAATCAACGTTAAACTGCTCAGCGTGAGGAATCATGGCGATGAAAGTTCAACAATGAAGATCACAGATTGCAAACTCTAACAAACTCATTATAAAACTTGAGTTCATCTCCAGGCCTGGTACATTTAGTCTCCCTTGTTATTTAGTTTATCAGATCTGGTACACGGCTCGGTTGGGGAATAACTCAAATATCTGGTGTAGCCGAGGAAACAGGATCAGGTCACCTAGAAACTTCAGATGATTAAAACAGTAAAACATTTGACAGCAAATCCAAAGGAGAAAAGTCGATACCAGTTTATAAAAGATCCTTTCTAAGTGATAAAAAACTGAACACATTCAATTCAAATTCTTTCTTCAGTTTAGAGGTAGAAGCACAATAAAAACTTAAGTGTTTTTTATGTGTTTTATGTGTTTTTATTCATTTTAATTTGAAAGAAAAGCTAAATACAAACAAATCAATTAAAATGAATGAACATAAACAGATATAACCATTAATGCAACAAGCAGTCCCATTCAAGTCATACTGACTTTGTGGACCAATGCATTTGACATTTGAGTCTCAGTGACCTTCACGTATTGATCCAGGACCGTTACCATCAATAGAACCTATAGCTCGTTTTGGTGCCTGGTACCCAGTGATGGTCTGGAGCCAGATGACACAACAACAGTTCTGTGGTTTCTAGACGTTCATTTTCACAGAGATGGACTCGACTGTCTGGGGCGTCTGGAACAACATGGCGGTGTTCCTCTTTAATCTGTCGACCACAAGAATTGATGTTACTGTCATGGGAGTAAACAAGGTTACACGATTTAGTGAAACCAATCATTAATCATCAACGTTTTAGATGCGTTTGTCAATTTCTATTTACCCTTGCTTGTTATTAGCTTCATATCCTATAATCACTGGGTCAACAATCATATGGGGAGAAACGCATCACAGAAGAGGCAGAAATAACAATTCAGTGGCCTCAATAGACCAGAATGCAATGCAGCCATAAGAGATGTTGCATTTTGACTGAAGGGGCGTGGCTACTGCCATAGACACGCCCCAATGTTCATCAACTCGTTGAGTAGCTACGCCCACACACCCACCTGATTGAATGCAACAAGTTCATGTCCCTTCTCTGGGGGTTGTTGAAAGGCATTCTGGGAAATGACTAACTGAAGTAGAAGTAGACGAGGCAGGTTGAGGGAAAGTGGGTACACCAAAAAAGTAAATTACAACACGTCATCAAAAAATAACTCACTCCACCTCACCTCACTGTAAACTGGACTCTCATTGGCTATTGGCTGCTACAGGACAGCGTACAGGACTTGGCCCCGACCAGGCCTCAGATCAGATTTCACCTCCAGTATGGTGTAAATACAGTGACTCTAAAGATGAAGCTGTTCTGGTATTAAATGGTGTTTCTATTTCCAACGACTGAACGAGGAAACGAATTCATGAAATCTGAATGTCAAAGGAGTTTTTTTCAGAACCGCCGAGGAGGAAAACCAACAAATTGGGTTTAAACAAAAAGCCTCTCAAGTCCTGAAACTGCGTCCTAATTCTTCTAATGCCTGGCGTGGAAAAACCTTGAGACATTTTTCTGAGTGCCCATTTTCCCGTTGCTCTTGAACGCCTCCTGCTAGGAGGAAGAGTTTCAACATGCCATAAAAAGAACATTTGCACTCCGCCTACGTGGCCTATAGCTGTCTTCCTCTCTTCCTCCTTCTTCCTCGCCTCTCTCCTCTTATATATCTCTCTCTCCTCCTCTCTCTCTCCTCCTCTCTCTCTTTTTCTATCATCTCTCCTCCTCTCTCCTCCATCTGTTCATGTTAATATTCCTTTCCAGCTGTCCTGACTGACAACCAGCAGGGAGTGTGTGTATATGTGTGTGTGTGTGTGTGTGTGTGTGTGTGTGTGTGTGTGTGTGAGCGAGCATTATAAACAGTGTTTAGACAGCTAACATATCAAGTAATACTCCAAAATGAGAAAACCCATTTTTAATTCTGTGCGTCTCATTTCTCAAACGGTGGAAATCTGGATTTCCTTCATTTGCACCTCTAAGAACTTGCCAAAGCTTATTAAACGTCCTCCATCCTGAATACATCAGGACCTAAATTGGCTCCCCAGAACAAAGTTTGAAGTTACAAATTAGAAAAACTCAAAACTCCCTCCCTCACTCCCCCCTCTCCACAGCCACAGTACAAAGCAGCGTCCTCGAGGCTCGCGCTCGTCTTCAAACGCTCATTGTTTTGGATTTCTGAGTTGAGAAAGAAGTTCTTAAACGATTGCAGAGGATTATTCTGAGTCGTTCTTCTTGAAGGTAGAGTGATGGCAGGGCGAGAAGCTAAATATGGACTTTTGAAATAAGAACGATTACTGGGAGGCTGAGAGCGTCAAACCAGCTATGATTCACCAACGTTACCCCAGATACCCTCCCTCTCTATCTAGGCCTGTTTTTCTCTCACCCTCATTTTCCCCTCTTATCCGTCGTCCTCTTCTCGTCTTTTTCTTCTTCTCTTCATATCAAGGACCCTTCCAGGTTGGGTGGAAGAGTTTCTTGATAAGACAACAAGCTGAACCCCTTTAATCCTTTTGTCTGCAGCCTTGGGAGAGAAGACACCTTCTGACAAAAGGAACAGAGAAGTGCTGACAAATAGACAGATTGTATTATTTCTCCTGGCTCCAGAGAGGGTGAGATAGAGGCGGTCTGTTGGATGCATTGTTCCTGTGTTTTCAACGCTTGTCGAAGTGCATCGGACCACCTGTTTGATGAGGTCTCATCCCAACGAACCTCGTCGGAGAAGATTTCATACCAGGGTCGGAAATGAACAGCGGCTGGGGGTGAAGATATCCTTGAAAGTTCATAAAATGCCCCTGAAGTTAAAAATGAGGGGGGAAAAGTCCCTGAGAGTTAATGGCTCCCTGTTCACATATTTGTTGAGTTGTCAAATATTCGCATGTGAACGCGACTCCTGTCCGCTGTAGGACGCTGCAGGTGACCGGGCGACTCTTTCCAGTGCATTCTGGGTGAGAGAAATGGACCATAAAACATCAGAGTGAAGCTGGGGAAAGAAAACCAATCCCAGTTGTACAAAGTGAGTTCATCTACCAATATCAGGGTTCCCACAGTCAAGAAAAACCTGGGAAAGTCATGGAATTCAAAAATTGGAGACAATTTTTAGTTATAGACAATGCAACATGGAGCATATAGTTTGGGAATGTTCCAGCTTGGCTGCCTGTTGATCCACTTCAGATCAGAAATGTCCTGATAGTTTCGGTCCTAAGAGATAGTTGGAGCAGAAATCAGACCTGGACATTCACACCACATGTTCAACGGAGACCAGAGACTGGTGGATACTAGGTCCTGGAGATGCTGCTGTACTGGAGTAGTCCTGGAGGAGTCCTGGAGAAGTTTGATTAGCAAGAAGCTGAAGGAACCCTGCAATATGCAACAGTAGAATCAGCTTCCATTCCCAGATCACTAGTAGCGAGGTCAGGGGTCACATCACCCTGATAATAGTCCTGTCAGAGTGGTGCTGAGTCTGAGGAGATCACTTCAAAGAGAGAAGAGGAGGAGGAGGAGGAGGAGTGGTCGAGAGGCCGCCATGCTGATGGGAGATGTGGAGTGACACATGCTGCATTATTCATTTGAACTGTTTCCAGAATCCAGTGGAACCCAAATTATTTTGAAAGGAAACCAAGACACTCTGCTTCCTCCATCAAACATTTAGATGCCTTTATTCAGGTGTCACACAAACAAGGAGATTTAAAACCACATTTGGCACATTTCTTCCTCTCAGCTGGAGAGGCAGAGAGACAATCTGATGTTTGATGAAGGAAGAAGAGAGCGGCTCTGTGGTTTTCCTTTCGACGTGGATTTAAATGCCTCAAGCCTTCAGCTGAGCTCAGTCTAACCAATATTACAGCCTGGCAGCGCTCCAGTTTTTTTGTCATTCTGCTGTGAAACCATTTTGGAGGAAAAATTGCAGTCGGCAAAAAACATGTATCTGAAAAAAAAGTACAGTTCTTCCACAAATGAAGAAAAGGTTTTATTTATTTTCAGTCATGAAACTCACTCAGCTTGTAAATGAACGTGGGAATTTTAAATTGAAGCAGGAACAATTAAAACGTATAACTGCAGTTATGTGTGTTTTCATCATCAGCGGCAACATACACTCCCCGGCCACTTTATTAGGTACCCCTCTCTAGTAGGTAGGACCTTCTTCCTCCAACAGCCTGAATCCTCCATCATGGATCCAACAAGCTCCCTTCTGCTCACCACTGTTGTAAAGATGTTACTGTAGCATCTTGAACCAGCCTGCCCATCCTCCTCTGACCTCTGACCTCTCATCAACAAGGTGTTTCTGTTCCTCCACCATAGAGACTGTAGTGGTGAAAACCCCAGGAGGGTTCAGCTGGTTCTGAGATGCTGAACCAACAACCACACCACGGTCAAAGTCTCTTAGATCAGCATCTTCAAGAAACTAAACCACTTCACCATGTCTGCAGGGTTTATATGTTGAGATGCAGCCACGTGATTGGCTGTCTGGAGGAGCAGTACCTAATAAAGTGTACAATAAATGGCTCTTATTTTAGACACTAACCTCATATACCTTATCACACTCTTGACTTTTACTGAGAACACTGTCTCTAACCGACCGTCTTTTCCAGCCTGGTTCTCTATATATATTATATTATCTCTGTCTATATATCCAGACGTCGCTGAGATGCACCTGAACTACAGATGGAATAAATATTCCTGTGAATAATGAGAAGTGCTGGCAAAGGAAATCAGAGAAGTAAAAGGTCAGGAGGTAGGAGGAGGAGGAGGAGGATGCCAGGGAGGGAGACGTGAAGGAGTTCTTGAAGAGACGAGTCCTCCTGTAGGAAGGTCACTCCACCATTAAAGTTTCATCCCTGTCATAAAACTCGTCCATGGGACGAGTTTCATTCCAAAACCTCGTTATGTAACCACAACACTGTATCTGTTTTTAAACACGGAGCATTGTGAGGTCACAATATAAAACTATACTGTAGCTCCCTCTCTCCCCCACTCTCACTCTTTACCTTCCCTCCTCTCTTGCCTTCCTTTTACCCCTCCCTCCTTCCTTACCTTCTTACTCCCTAGTTCCCTCTTTCCCTCTCTTCTCTCCCTTTGCCCCCCTGCCCTCCCTCCCTAATGCCTTCTTTGCCTCCTTCTTCCCTTCTACTTCTGTGCCCCTCCTTCCTCCCTCTCTATACACTCCTCCTCTTCTCTTTCTCATAAATCCTTCCTTCCCTCCCTCCCCAACTCCATCCTCCCCCTTCCCTTTTCTCCATTTTATCCCCTGTATCCTTTCCACCCTCTTTCCTCCCTACTTCTCACCCCTCAGTCTCCTTCCTTTCTCTTTCCTTCCTTCTCTGCCTCCCTCCTTTCTCCGGCCTTCCCTCTCATCTTTCTTCCTTCTTTCTCCCTCTCTACCCTGCACCCTCCTGCTTTTCCATCCTCCCACCTTCTTCCCTCCCTCCCTTTCTGCTTCCTGATCCTCCTTCCTTTCCTTGCTCCCTCTCCCATCCTTCCTTCTTTCCTACCTATTCCTTCTTTGCATCTTCTCCCTCCATCACCCCTTCCTTTCTTCCTTCCCTTCCTTCCCTACCTCTCTCATGTCCTCTTTCCTTCATTCTCTCCCTCCCTCCTTCTTTCCATCCCTCCTTCCTGCCTCCTCCTTAATCCCATAGTGCCCTTATCCCTTCTTTCCCTCCCTCTCACCCCTCCCTCCTTCCTTCTTTCCTATCTATTCCATGTTTCCTCCCTCCTTTCCCTCTCTGTGTCCTTCTTTCTCTCCCTCTTTCCATCTTTCCTTCCCTCCCTCCTTCCTCCTGCCTTTCTTCCTTCTCACTCCCTAATTCCCTATCTCCCTACCCCCTCCTCCCTCTCTCCTCCCTATCCATCCTCTTTTGCAGCTTTTCTTTCCATCATCCCTTCCTGTCCTCATTCCCTTCCCTTCCCTTCCTAAAGGAGAGGAGTATACAGGGAGGGTCGAGAGGGAGAGAAGGAAGGAAATATGGTAGGAGGGAAGAAGAGATAAAGGGTGAGGTAGGAGGAGAGGGAGGAAAAGAAATGGAGGGAAGAAGGAAATAGTGGGGGGTTGGATGGAGAGAGAGGGTGAGGAAGGTAGGTAGGAAGGAACGAGGGATATAAGGAGGGAAGGAGGAGACAGGGAGGGTAGAGGGGAAAGAAGGAATTAGGGAGTGAGAGAAGGAAGGAAGAAAGGAAAGAAGATGGGAGGGAGTTAGGAAGGTAGGAAGGGAGGAAGGAGGTAGAAAAAAGGGAGGAAGAAAGTCTGTTTTTAGCTGAAGATTGGAGGGAGGGAGAGAAGTGTCAGGGGAGGACATCTGGAAGAGTGTTGATTAGAAAATTATTATTTTCTCCTCCCCTCATTAACATCCTTCCTTGCCTCCTCCTACCACCTCTCCTTACACACCTCCTTTTTTTCTCTCCCCTTCCCTCCCATTATCAACCCCCTTATTCCTCCTCTTCCTCCATCCCTCTCTCCTCGAATTAACCTCCTCCCCTCCACCCATCACAAGCTGCTCCCCGACAGGAGCAGAAATATAGCATCTTTATTTTTAACCCGGGGTGAGTCAGGTCTGATCTCACCCCTGCTGCTTGGAGAATCAGGTCCAACTTGCAGGACAAAACTTTTAACTTATCAAAGGCAGGGTTTTTCCTGGCTCCGCCCCTTTGGATCAGTGTGCGATGCGTGATTGGTCGAGATATGTCAGGGGATCGGTTCAAGCTTCTGGTGGTCCCTGTAGATCCATACAGTTCCTGAATAAAGACTCAAGGATCAGGAAGGTTTATCCATGTGTATTTATGACGTTTATTTAATTCTGTTTATTGAATTCTGAAGCACATCTGGTTGACAGCAGAAATAAATGAACAACTCTCAGGAACATCCAAAACAATAAAGTGCATATAACTTGAAATAAACAATTAATTAAGTGCATAACAAAAACTCCCCATGCTTTTTTATTTTTTTTATTTTGTTAATAAAAGGTCGGTAAAATAAATGTTTGAAGTTTTATCTCTGCTTGGGAGGATATCCTGTCTCGTTGGTACTGGGCAGGCGGCGCTCAGACGTTACTTCTTCTAGTAGTAATGAAATTCAAAGATGGCGTATCGTCAAAATACATTATGAAGGTCATTCTATGCCCTCACACTCTTCTGTTTTTTGGCATCCCAAAAGCCGCCAGAAGGTTCCCTATGCAGGAAAAACTCTACAGAATAAAAAATAAAAACTGATACAGAATATTTTCATGCAAACAAAGATCCAGTATCATCATACGTCGGCTCAGGTTTGTTTTTGAAAATCTCCTGCCAAGATACAAACAACAATATTCCTTCATCTCTCAGAAATGGTGCATTTCTTGTCAACATTATAAACCTCCCTGCTGGCTCGGCCTGTCTCCGGTGGCTTGTTGTGTAGTGAGATAGTATCTGGGTCGCCTCCGAACCCAGGGCCACAAAACCTCTTAATCTCTTCTTTTGTTGCTTCCTCAATAATTTATTGTTTTCCTTTATCTTTTTCCCGCCTCTTTAATTGTAAATATCTCTTTTGAACACGAGGGCCTGACGTGTCTTGAATACCTTGTAGGTTGTCTTAACCTTTTATTCCTGCTCAATAAATAACATTAACTGAAACGTCCGCCTGGCTTGTGCTACAACACAACAGTGATTCAGGAAAGCTTTAACACTGGTTAGCATGAGCAGCGATAGCCACCATGAACAGACAAAGAAAAGAGTGGCACCTACAGGAAGTCAAACTTGTGGAGGTGTCACAGAACCTCGGTACTTTTTGGAGCAGGAACTTTCTCAGCAGGAACCTTTTTAGTTCCCCAAGCAGAGAGGAACCAGCAACCTGTTGGGAGATGTCAGACTGGTTTTCTCTTCCATCCATGCCGTTTGATTTCAACACCTAGATATTTGAGACATTTAGATATTCACACAGGAAAGCTGCTCCCTCCGTTGACAACAACCACTGATGTGCCCTTGAGCAAGGCACTAGACCCCCAACAGCGTCTCAGTGACTGGTTGTACTGGGCAGCTCCTAGCGTGAATCCATTCTCCAGGAACTTAGTACTAGTGGAACTTGGACCTTTCCCACCGGGGGAACTAGACTCGAAAAAGGTTCCTCTTGGATAGTTCCTGGACCGCCGACCGCCGTGCTTGTTCCGGTAGCAAAGTCATTTCACATCTCATCGAACAACAAGAACAACAAAGATCAACAAAGATCAACACCATAGCTGCTTCAACTTCTTCCATGTTTGCTGCTGTTGTGGGTCGCCATACCGACGTATGAAACCCAGAAGGTTCAGGTTCCTGCGGTGGAAAAACGACTCTTGATCTGTATGCTCAGTCTGGATACTTAGTCAACCTAAAAGAACATAAAAACATAAAAACATAAGAAAATAAAGGATTTCTCTCTTCTAATGACGGTGAATGGAGTAGAATCCAGAACGTCAGGATTCTACTGTGTTTCTAGTCTAGGTGTGGGCGTCGGCCTTATGATTGGCAAATCTGTTGCCTGGCAGTGGCAGGAGATCTGTTCAAAGGGCTGCCACATGAGAGCTCACACACACACATGCACGCACACACACACACACACACACACACACACACATCACAGCAAGTAAACATTTGATAAGATGACCCCATGTGTGTTCTATCATCTCATAACGTGGGTCTCTCTCTCGCTCTCTCTCTCTCTCTCTCTCTCACACACACACACACACACACACACACACACACACACACACACACACACACTGACAGGTGGTTGACCTGATTAGCTTCCTGCTATTCTCCTGTTATCATCTCCAGACACACAAACACACAGAAACACACACAAACACACACACCCCTCACTATGCACAGGAGGACATTGCATTAATTAACATTATTTCTCTGCTGCCATATACAGCAATGCACACACACACACACACACACACACACACACAGTAGCATCACTTTCATGAGGACTTCCCTTTAATTGAGATTCATTCCCTAACCTCCCACTCGAAGAATGAGTGTACACACACACACACACACACACACACACACACACACACACACACACCTTATCTAGCAGCCTGTGCTCCAGGCAGCGTGAAGCCTATCATTCTCTATGCAGTTCAAAGCAGACAGCCTCCATTAGAGAGTGTAGTGTGGTGGGTACTGTGCAGTTCAACCCGGTGGTGTGAACTCACTCCCAAGATGAAACACTCGTCGCTTCGCCACTGCAGCGAGTCGGACCGGGCCGCCTGCTCCACCGTTGTCGGGCGGAAACCACGTATCTGCAACCAAGCACGTCTGTCAGGAATGAAGAATGCTCACCTTTTCATTGACTCCTATGCATTTTTTAAATTTGTGTTTCTTGCGTTTATGCATTTATTTTTCCTGACGCGACCGATACCGCAACAGGAAGCATTCAGTGACCTCCGGTTGTGCAAAAGTGCGCAGAATTCTTTGCTTTTTACAGGATGTAGTAATTTTGCTGATTTTTTTACATAATGCATGTAAAAAAAAAAAAAAAAAACCACCAGGTTGGTTCAGAGGGTTAAGGGTGATACCTCCATATAATGCTGCAGACTATTGAGATCATGGTGGAGATGATTGGGCGCCTCAGTTCTGCCAGTCCATTCATGTTAGAGTCTTTGATAACGTGCGGCTGTTTCATTACACACAAAATGCACACATCATAGACACTTAATTAATATCAATGCAATGACAACTGACAACAATATAATACAATATTTTTAATCATAGTGATAATATTGTGATGTAGAGGGAATTCACTTTCGTTTCAGTCTCAGTTTCTTACCCAGATATTTAACGCTCTGTTATTTTTAGTCCTGGATGTTTCTGGTTGGCTCTGTTATAATTAAGAACTATGTTTTCCCAACAGTGGTCCTGTTTCGCTGTCTGCTTCCTTTTGTTGAGCTAAAATCAAGAACAGGCTACAACAATAGACCAGCTTAAAAAAACAGGCCAGAATCTCTCGTTCGCTGGCATCTTGCTCAGCCAATCAGAGCGGAGTCAGGATAGACATGAGGTAACACTGAGACAAGAGATTCCCAACAGTTTCTTCCCTATTTTTTACCTGTGTCGTTTCATTGAGTAAGTAACACAACAAAAGGCTTCAGTGTCCTCAGATGTCCTCAGTGACTCCTAACGCCTCCCAAATGATACGACACTGTGAAAGGTTCTGGATAGATGAGGAGCTGAGGAGCAGTGGAACGGCACTTTTAGAACAGTTTCCAAATTAGTGTTCAAATTAGTGCAGCAAGACCAAGCAGACTGGATGACAGATCTAAAATTATTGTTGGCATGAAAGTAAAAAAACATGATGGGCTACGTTGAAAGGTAAGAGTCACCTCCAGACATCTGCTAGCAGAACAGTTTGTGTGTGAGGAGAAGGAGGGACTCATCATGAAGGAGTCAAATGAATGAAGAGTAGAATGAAAGGTTATGAAAACATAAAGGTTTTGATTCAATATCATGACACTCTTTCTTCTGTTCTCGCTTATAAATACACACTGATCGCACGTACACTTACACACACACACACACACACACACACACACACACATGCACACACCCTCCTGGCACCTTGTACATGGTGCTAATTAGTGGCAGGATTCTCTGCGCTGCTCTTCTGCAGGTGGAAAACAAACTAACAAGAAGTGAAAGTTCAACTATCTCCCTGTTTCATCCATTCATCCATTCATTCATTCATTCATTCATTCATTCATTCATCCATTCATCTAGTCATTGATTTATTTAGCATCATTCATCTATCCATATTTAAAATTTTGGTAAAGTCCAACATATTACAAAAACAGTAATAAATGCATAATAACATTTTCCAAACCCGCTTATTCCTAGTAAGGGCTGGGTGGGTGGGTGGGCGGTCTATCCCAGCATGCATTGGGCAGCCCCCTGGACTCTATTTTTCTATTTTTATTGGCACCAAACGTCCCTTAAAAGCATAATCTCCTTTTATGTTTTATTATTTCATTCTTTTCTTTTTTCCCAGCTGGATCCTCTGACTTCAGCTGCTGAAACATCATCTCTCCATGTCCATCTCTCGTACTCCAGATGTTCTCCAGGTGTGCAAGTTGGTAATTTGAACTCAAAACACAGTAGATAATCTAACCTGACATGTTCCTTCCAGATGGGATCGAATTCCTGTGGACCTGAGGCAGAAATGACCGAACACCTCAGCTGGTGATTCTAATGCCGTCTTTCTCCAAGAGCCAAGGATATGAATCATCCTGTGTGTGTGTGTGTGTGTGTGTGTGTGTGTGTGTGTGTGTGTGTGTGTGTGTGATGGTTGGTGGGTGGTTGGGTAGGCCTGTATTTCTGCTTATCTTGGTAAAATAAAACACTAGTTAGCTTGGAGATTGTCGCTCTGTGCATGTGTGAAAAAGAGATAAAGTCAGTTTCTGTGTGTGTGTGTGTGTGTGTGTGTGTGTGTGTGTATGCTCCCATATCCTTTAACTCACAACTGATTTGTCACATTGCTTCACAACACCAGAAACAGTGAATAAAACGACACCCCCTCAACCTCAGAGCCTCACTGAGGATGGAAGAAATAAAACGCTCAAAGCAGCAGCACAAAGCCTGTTGACACCTAACCAGTAGGGCTGACTAGTAGCGGTTTAGTTTTCACTAGTGGAAATCACATTTTGACTAGTTAAAATGTTAATTTAAGATATCTGTAAAACAATTTTGACAAATATATTTTCACATGTAGTAATTATTATTATTTCAACTAGTCAAAACTGATTTACTGATATCTTTAATTTAATTATAGATATCAGTAATTCCTTTTCCACTAGTGAGAATAATGATTACAGATATCTACTATTGAATTTCCACATGTTGGAAAAGGATTGTGACTAGTGGAAATGTAATTTCCCATTTGAGATATCAACAATTGCATTTCCAATATGTCCGACATATCAACAAAACAACAAGACCTTTACTAGACCTTAGACTACTAAACCTTTACTAGACCTTAGACTACTAGACCTTTACTAGACCGTAGACTACTAGACCTTTACTAGACCTTTACTAGACCTTAGACAATGAGACCTTTACTAGACCTTTACTAGACCTTAGACTACTAGACCTTTACTAGACCTTTACTAGACCTTAGGCTACTAGACCTTTACTAGACCTTAGACTACTAGACCACTACTAGACCTTTACTAGACCTTAGGCTACTAGACCTTTACTAGACCTTAGACTACTAGACCACTACTAGACCTTTACTAGACCTTAGACTACAAGACCTTTACTAGACCTTAGACTACTAGACCACTACTAGACCTTTGACTACAAGACCTTTACTAGACCTTAGACTACTAGACCACTACTAGACCTTTACTAGACCTTAGACTACTAGACCACTACTAGACCTTTACTAGACCTTAGACTTCTAGACCACTACTAGACCTTTACTAGACCTTAGACTACTAGACCTTTACTAGACCTTACTTACACTACTAGACCTTTACTAGACCTTAGACTACTAGACCTTTACTAGACCTTACTTAGACTACTAGACCTTTACTAGACCGTAGACTACTAGACCTTTACTAGACCTTTACTAGACCTTAGACAATGAGACCTTTACTAGACCTTTACTAGACCTTAGACTACTAGACCTTTACTAGACCTTTACTAGACCTTAGGCTACTAGACCTTTACTAGACCTTAGACTACTAGACCACTACTAGACCTTTACTAGACCTTAGACTACAAGACCTTTACTAGACCTTAGACTACTAGACCACTACTAGACCTTTGACTACAAGACCTTTACTAGACCTTAGACTACTAGACCACTACTAGACCTTTACTAGACCTTAGACTACTAGACCACTACTAGACCTTTACTAGACCTTAGACTTCTAGACCACTACTAGACCTTTACTAGACCTTAGACTACTAGACCTTTACTAGACCTTACTTACACTACTAGACCTTTACTAGACCTTAGACTACTAGACCTTTACTAGACCTTACTTAGACTACTAGACCTTTACTAGACCTTAGACTACTAGACCTTTACTAGACCTTACTTAGACTATTAGACCTTTACTAGACCTTAGACTACTAGACCTTTACTAGACCTTACTTAGACTACTAGACCTTTACTAGACCTTAGACTACGAGACCTTTACTAGACCTTACTTAGACTACTAGACCTTTACTAGACCTTAGACTACTAGACCTTTACTAGACCTTAGACTACGAGACCTTTATTAGACCTTACTTAGACTACTAGACCTTTACTAGACCTTAGACTACGAGACCTTTATTAGACCTTACTTAGACTACTAGACCTTTACTAGACCTTAGACTACGAGACCTTTACTAGACCTTAGACTACGAGACCTTTACTAGACCTTTACTAGACCTTAGAGTACTAGACCTTTACTAGACCTTAGACTACGAGACCTTTATTAGACCTTACTTAGACTACTAGACCTTTACTAGACCTTAGACTACGAGACCTTTACTAGACCTTACCTAGACTACTAGACCTTTACTAGACCTTAGACTACTAGACCTTTACTAGACCTTAGACTACGAGACCTTTACTAGACCTTACTTAGACTACTAGACCTTTACTAGACCTTAGACTACTAGACCTTTAGAATTTTAGATATCTAGAATTCCATTTATGATATCTGTAATGTACGAACAATTGTAGATATCAACATTTAACATTTCCACTAGTAAGAAATGAATTGTAGATAACATTAATTAGAATTGCAACTAGTCAAAATTACATCATGGATATGTCGACTTGGAATTATAACACGTCAAAATTGAATTATAGATATCTGTAATTGAGTCAGAAGAAGTCAATGGTAAAGTTGTAATAGTTGTAATGAAGTTACAGATATCTACAAAGAACATTTCCACTACCAAGAAATGAATTGTTGATATCAAGAATTAACATTTTGACTAGTGAGAAATGACTTGTTGATATCTTTAATTAGAATTGCTATTAGTCAAAATGACATTACAGATAAGTTTGGAATTCTAACGAGACAAAAAACAATTGTTGATATCTCCCGCTACTGATTAAATGTTAAAAGGGCTTGCCATAGCAGCAACAGTCTCTTACACTGAAGAAACAAGTGAGAAGTGAATGCAGTGTAATGAACTTGTGTGCATTAGCATAATATAATTGTTTCCACCCGTCTTTCACACGTAATTAAAATGCATCGCTTCACATGCACGCCATCTTCAGACCTTCTGAAGACAACAAGTGGCAAACGAAAACAGGACACGTGGATATTTACACACAAATAGCACGGCTCAGTCACGGCGTCGCAAAAGGGCGTGCAAAACATTGATGCTGTGGTGATGATGGTTTAGTCCCAACAAGAGAGTTAGTACCGCCGACAGCACAGCCAATTAAAAACACACACATACAGATACACACAGTTCCAGATGCCTACACACACACAACTCCTTCAGCCAATCAGAGTGCTTCAGTAGTTATTACTTCATCACCAAACTCAGAGGTTTTTTCTCCAGTGAGGTGCTAACTCAACCAGGACTAGCTTAGCTGCTATAGTGCATTAAGCCACAAGCTGCTAAAATGGCTGCATATACGAGATTGAGGTGGAAATTCCACCTCCCACATCCGTCAACCAATCAGTGTGTGTGCAGCGCATGCGGGCGCTGGCGGGCGGGTACATTTCTAGGGAGGTGTCTGACCTGGCATGCGACCTACACACACGACACACATGCTGAGCAACTCCTACAGACCAGAACTCCACTGAGCTATAAAACAGTCCCTTCAACTGGTGGCAAATATGATGCTGTTTTATTCTGTGTTATCAGACTGTGCATGTCTGTGTAATTGTGTACACTTTGCCACGCTTTATGTAACAAATCACTTTTTGACGCAACCGGGTGCCGAGCAACGGAGCATGTTCAGTTCCTTTGCTCTTTATTTACCACTTCTAGGTCTCCATGGCGACTATCATTAGGCTAGTCCAGCCAAGCTAGTGAGCGAACTGTGGTAGCAAACACTGTTTTGCTCTACTGGCCGCACAACATTTTTTAATTGGCCACACCCTGACATGATGCCATTGGTCTGAGGGGGGTCTGTTGCTCAGTGTAGGCAAGGTATGTTGGGAGTATCTAAACAATTTCAGTCAGCTGCTGTTTCTCTCTCTGTTTCTCCTCACATCGTTCCTTGCAAAAATGGTGCACAGTCGAGGCGTGTTTATGTTCGTTTACAGCAATTTATTGGAAAACGAGTCTTGGAAAGTCTCTCTCTACAGTAGAACCAAATAAGTACAGTATATTTGCAACACAGAACTCCAGTGCCTCTCACCCTGCTAGTTACCAGCCGATTCCCTTGTCTTTTCAGACAGCAACATTTGATTTCCCAAACGATAACGGATAATTTAGCAGAAGTAGAGCAGCAGTTCAGCAAAATTGCAGTAAAAAGGTGAGACTTCTTACAAGGCTGCATGGAAGTTTTAAAAGGGCACAGTACACTTTTAGGCTAATCCCAGGGTGTCAATTCAATCACTGTGAACTGTTCATAATAGAAGGTGTATTGTCAATTATAGCAGTAATACCAGGGAGCACGGTCCTTCCATCGTGGGTACAACAGGGAAGCACAATGATGAAGCCAATGAAGCAGTTTGATGGGACTCATCAGCCCGGGTGGAGCACGTCTTTGACCAATCAGATTTGGCTTGGTTGAAATGGAGGTGAATGGATAATGACTGAATTTTCATTCTGGTGAACTATTCCATTAAGCTTCGATTTGTCGCTTTCTGCGTGTGACTGAACCGGCACAAGAATTTAATTAGGGAAGATAGGGGGGATGTGATGCTCTTCTCTGTTGCAGCCTCACTTAGTGATTGATGCTGATCATGGGGTGTTTCTTTACAACAATCTTGCCTAGTGCAGCTTTAAACCAAGTCCTGGTTAATACTGCTAATAGGTTCAGAACAGTTGCAGTGCGACAGGTCATAAAGCCACGATGCATTAACTTCTTTAAACCACGATGCATTAACTTCTTTAATCCACGATGCATTAACTTCTTTAATCCACGATGCATTAACTTCTTTCCCTTCCAATATGTGGCATCCTGCAACCCCTGATCAAAGAGCAATGAGCTTCTTGTCCCTCTAAACTACTTCAGGTTTTAAAATGCCCTAATACAAAGAAAATTGAGTTGAAAATTGAAATACTGCAGCTTTTCAAGTTCTGCTGTAGGTTGAAGCCACAGTGTAAACTACTGACAGCTTACGAGCGCTGACCGCTGTGAGACCAGTGTCTTGGATGCACGCCATGCAACAGATATCGACAGACAGATGTTGACATTCTAGCAAGCGTTTTGAGGTCCATTTTAAACTCTACTGACAATACACCCTCAAGAGCCTGTCACTTCTATAGCATGACAGACTCTCACACACAATAATCAACATTTCATGAGTGTTGCTTTATAAAAGATGCAGCACGAACTTCTCCTGGCGCCTGAACAGCCTGAACTCGGTACGATGCAAACTGTATTGACAATGAACCAGATGACATCGTTGTCCATACAACAAACAAAGTCATAAAAAATGTATGAGATTTGTTATATAAATGTTACTCTCAGGTTATGTAATGGTGCACTGCAGGAAGTGAAGGTCAGCAAACAGTTTCATCTTGTATTTGGCCCAATCAAGTTTACCTCAAGATATTTTTGGAAAGAAAGTTTATTATTGCTTTCGTATCATGACTCATGTCATGATGTCTCCCTTCCTACACAATGTTATAAGACACATTATAAACATAGAATAGAAACATTACATGGAGTGTATGGCGGGAGAGGGCTGAATGACAGGAAGGCTGTCTGTCTGTCCTGGCCATCAGCACAGCTACAACCTACGTCACCTCCCACCTCACCAGCCGTTCCTTTCTCTGTCCACTTCCCTGCAGTCTGTCGTTCACTTTGTCTTTTCCTGCCAGACGGACCTATGGACAAATACTCTGTCCTGATTGGACACATTTCAGGTCTTTAGTTTGATCATTTGTGTATATAAACAGAGGAACAGACAAAATAAAGACAAAAGCTTGGTATTTTTTAAATTTTTTACCTTTGAACAGTTTGGATCAATGACCAATAACCACTCTGTTTCAGTATCTCATTGATTTGACTGATTTGTTTTTTTTCATACTTTTCTTGTGTTTCATTTGTTTATTTCTTCTTATTGTTGTTATAACATGATTATAATTACTATTACTTTCTTTTGCTTTTCTTTAACTTTGTTATCTCAACGTCATTGTAAATTACTTGAATGAATGAATGAATGAACAAACCAAGAGCAGCCTTGTTGTACTGAGTACCTCTTGTACTGAGAGTCCAAAGCATCAATAGAATAAATACAGACAGCAACTTACTAGACTGGGACTGAGCTAAGGAGTCAAGATACACAAGGGTAGGCATACAAGACAAGCAAGCAATGAGCATGTGTGAGGGCAGAGCTGATATACACAGGGGGAGATGATGGAGTAGATCGGCCCTCAGGGACACGCCCACCAACCTGCAGAGAGAGAGTGAGAGAGAGACGACAACAGGAAGACAGTAACAGACAGACTAGAAGTCAGGGGAAAGTGAGGGTGAGGGCTGAGTGGCTGTGACGTCGCCAACGGATCATGAAATAATAAAGTGACATATGACACAGAAATAAATAAATCACACTGTCAGACTGACTGATAATCAGTCAGTAACATAACAGTAACTATGGTGTTTTACTAAGAGAGAGTTTGCATGGTCATTCATGTCTGCTGTGGGCCTCTATGATATGTTGCATGAGGAGAAGACAAGAAGAGGGGATGAGGGGAAAGGAGAGGAGAGAGGAAGGAGAAGCAGAGACCAGAGGAAAACAAGAGACATGAAGAGAAGAGATGAGAAGAGATGACCATATTAGCTGTAAAACCTCGGAGCATCACCTCTTCAGCCAACTAGCCACGGGGCTACTGCGTTTTAACCAACCATCTGTCACATTAGGGCTTTGCTGGCTAACTAGCGATGCGGCTCTATCACTGCTAGCCGTATGTCACATTGGCTCTGCAGCTAGCTGTGAGGCTGTCAGGCCATATGTCCTCTAAACGGCTTGGTTAGCTCAGCTGCTCTGGTCTGCTGCCTCTTGCTTTCTATCATCTCCAACGTCCCAGTACCTGTAGCTCATGACCAACCTGAGGCTGAATGAACCACTTAGCTCTTCTGTTGCATTTGGACTGGAAGTGTGACTGGAAGGTCGCTGGTTTGAATTCCTGGACCAGTGTGATGACTGAGTAACTCGGTTGTCTTGAGCAAGGCACTTAAAGGATAATTCCACCATTGGATAATCTCACTTGTTTTACATCATCAGTCTGTGGTGCTCAGGAGTTATTTTGTGATGAAGTCTTGTAATTTACCTTTTTGTTGCACCCACTTTTCCTCAATCTGCCTCGTCTCCTTCAGACTACTTCAGTGATTTCGGACATCACCAATAGTTGTTTCTAACACAGTTAAAGTGTCTTAAGGTGGAGTTTTATTTTAACCTTCAGCTGTTCAGTGGAACCAGTAGGAGACTGTGGTTGTACTGGGCAGTGTGTACCTTTATGTTCCTCTCCTACACCAGCAGAAGGCCCAGTATGTGTCCTAGGGTTAGACTGACGTATCGGTTTGCTGTTATGACAGACACGCTCAGTAAAAACCTTCCTTGGATAAAAAGAAGATTGTGCTTGAACAAAGTCTTACTTACACTGACAGCCTGTCAACTAAACAGAGTTTCAGCTCAATGGCTGAAGAGACATGAGAGCTACTTAGGACCAGATTGTGTGGTTGTGGAGTAACTGGTCATATATACTGTGACCAACCAGCCATATGTCATTTAAACCACCTCGCTGGCTGAGCATCATAGCATAGCATCATTCAGCCTCAGGTTAGTCAGATGGGGAATATGAGCTGGTTAATGGGACACGAGGCTGATTAGGAGAGAAACAAATTGGATACGATAGAAAGCAAGAGGCGCCACTCTGTTGAACTTCCTCGAAGGCTCTTGAACATCTGACAGGGAGAAGAACTCTGGCGCCTGATTGACTCATTAAATTTGAGTATTTGTCTCCGCTGCGTTAGAGCACAGTGCCGTACCCACCCTGCAGCCGTGGAGCTCGTTTTCCCATGATGCTTCATGCCGTTTGGTTCAATATTATCTACTACACCAACAGGGCTGTGTTTGTATTCCAGTGGACACCAAAGGGTATTGATGATGGACTATGGCAATGGAAGGTCCAGTATGGGTACTAAATACTGATATATTGGTTTGACGACATATCGGGCCGATAGTAGGCTGTTATTAAAACCATAGCTACATAAAAACTGTCTGTAAAACCTCCATTGAAATTGTATTTTCCTTGCACATTTTATGTATTAATTTAATTGTTCAATTATATTGTAGATTAATTCTCCATTTAAAGGCCTACTGTGTTCCAGAGTCTCCCTACCATTGAATAGGTGGGTGACACTAAAATCATGTCATCAGTCTTGTTTCAGTGGAGAGTTTTAGTGTCCATGATGGTCTAAATGCTGTTTCAGGTCAGGTAAAATTCTGGGGGAAAAACTGAATACAAACAAATACTGAATATTAAAATCAATACTGAATACCGGCACAAAATATTGTCTATCTGTGACCATAAAAGTATTGACATTGGCGTCATAACACCTCATATCGGTCGAACCCTAATGGGCACACAACTGTCCAACTCAGGGTATCATTAGCGAGCCATGTGTCATTTAAGCGTCAACTGGCTGGTCACAGTCATTTAGCCTTCGGTTAGCCAGTGGTAGCATAGCAGCTAAACGGCTAATAGGATATGAGCCGCTTGAGATTTCTGGGAATGGAAGACGGAATATCACTTATTGTACTGAGTGGGAAACGCTGGACGGCAACATAACGGGAAAACGACACAGCACGTTTTGGTGATAAAATATAGACCTAACTAATGATCCGTCTTTTAAATCAATGTGTTTTTAAATAATAATCTTTTATTTTAATGTTATTTCAGCTTTCTGGCTCCCTAGTTGATCTGCTGCCTTCATCTCTTCTATGGAGAATACAGTAGCGGCAGCGACGGCTTATAACATATTACACAGATATCAAAGCTTATGTAACAATGTGCATTATTATGAAATATGTGCCATCATGAAAATAATTAGTTATATATACATTGCCATAATTCATTGTACTGCAGTAGTACACACAAACTGATTGTGATGAAGAAGCTTCCATCATGAGAAGAGGATTATGGGAGTTGTGTGAGGAATCTCAGCTAAGGTGTGAAGATTCATACATTTTCACAATAACACAACTTTTGCTTGACAATAGCTCTGATATACAAGGACGTTATCGTTTAGCAATGTACTTAAATGAAGCGCTGTACTTTACTGTACTCTACTGTAGTTTAATACATCTACAACAGCAGAACAGCAACAGCATTTATTATCCTCTTTTTCAACCTTTATCAACCTTTATTCACACAGTTCCATACATTCAACCTGGGAATGTGAAGAGGGTTAAGCACCTTGCTTAGGGGCACTTCAGCACCATTTGCTATGTCCACTCTCCCCTGCCCAGACGTTTCCAGACCTTTAAGTCACAAGCCCCCCCCCGCACCCCCCTCCCAGGTCATCACTGCCCTGGTCAGTGGAGCAAAAAGTCATTAGACATTAGCTTGGCCATATCCATGGAGAGTAGAGGGGAATGGACTGCTTGTTAGGTTGCTGTCCAGTACGTACACAAATATCATGCCGGACCACTGGAGCAGAGCGGGGGCCATCACACCGCGGGGGCCGCTCCTCGTTAGGCCAGCTCGTTAGAGCAGCTCGTTAGGACACGTCCTGCGTCATTAATTTGGGCAGTTTGCCGGACAGAGATGAATGGAAGAAATTAGCTTGGTTAGAGGAAGGGATGGTTTCTCTCTAAATCTATTAGACGTCTATGAGTGTGTGTGTGTGTGTGTGTGTGTGTGTGTGTGTGTGTGTGTGTGTGTGTGTGTGTGTGTGTGTGTGTGTGTGTGTGTGTGTGTGTGTCCAGGTCTAACATAATGTGAAGACCTTGTTCTAGGCCCCATTAGGCGATGCCTGGTGGCAAATGAGAGAGAGATGACAGAGAGAGGGAACCAGTCTGTCTGACTGTCTGTCTGTCTGCTTTTAACTTGTATCAAAAAGACCTGGATCAAAACACTCTTACCGTTTGTTTTAACCTACCTGGTGTAGCAGATGGGTGGGGTTACAGGGTTACAGGGTTTTAAGATGTGATGTGAGATTGTGTCAGCTCAGTTGTCAAATCACAGCACACACAATAAAGCACATACACAATCTGTTTCTGCCTGCAACTCTTCAACCGCTAGTAAGGAGGTCAAAGGAGTCTCAAGTACAGATGTAAAAATAAAAACACTCCTGTGTCCCCTGGAGGATCATATATGAGAGACAATACTAGCCGGGGAGCAGAGGTAGATTGGTTTCTGTGTTGCCATCCATGGAAACTTCTCTGCAGGGACAAATGAAACCCGCTGAATTAAACTGGCCTTCGAGGGATACTGTAAAATTTAACCAGATAAATAAAAACTACTCACCCACTGAGAGAGAGAGAGAGAGAGAGAGAGAGAGAGAGAGAGAGAGAGAGAGAGAGAGAGAGAGAGAGAGAGAGAGACTACAACATAACATAAGGTTAGAGAAGCTAGCTAGCGTCTGAAAGGTTGCTGGTTCAAATCCACAGACTGGCTGGGAGGGGGTGATGCTCTGCCCTCCCTCCCTTGCCCTTGAGCAAGGTACCTCAGCCCCCACAGCACTCCCAGTGAAGCTGCTGCCGTGTGGGACTGTGTGAATGTGAAGCCAGGCGGCGCTCAGCTCAACCATGCCTGCATCAATAAAGGCACAAAAATAGAAATATCGATCTGAGGAAGAACAACTCAACCCACCAGTAACACATGACCCCTCCTTTACCGAGACAGACGACTCGGCGCTTCCACAACCGGAACATTTTATCCGTGCGGAACGACTGACATTTTTTCCCCGACACCCGGGTTGACAAGCGTCATAAATCAGATGAGGTGATTCTGCAGTCCTGCCGTTTAATGTGCCGTACACCACTGTAAATGTCACCGGGTAAGGGGCATTTCACAGAGAATAGACTAATGATAAGTGCTTGATCTCTGGCCCTCTGGCCCTCTGCCCAGAGAGAGAGAGAGAGAGAGAGAGAGAGAGAGAGAGAGAGAGAGAGAGAGAGAGAGAGAGAGAGAGAGAGAGAGAGAGAGAGAGAGAGAGAGAGAGAGAGAGAGAGAGAGAGAGAGAGAGAGAGAGAGATATTGTGAGATATTGTGAGTCTGGTCAACTAGCAGATTGGAGTTTTTGTGACACAAACATTTCTCAGAGGAAGAGCTGCTCTGAAATAACCTAGAAATAACCTCATTGGTTGAGTTAAACCTTAGTGGGCGGAGCCAAAGAACCACAGTTTTTGTGACTAAATAACATTAGATTTTATACTATTGAGAAATGCAAGAGGCAAGACAGTTATCTAGGTTAGCTAGTTAGCCAGTTAGCCTAGCGGACCTTCCAAGTTCAAACTAGCCATACTAGCCTATAGCTATCTAGGTTAGCTAGTTAGCTAGCCTGCTGACCTTGCATCGTCTTGAATGTCATGGTCATGAATGAATGAAAAAGTCATTCCCATTTCTATTTTTTATGTATACTTTGGCCAGAGTTCCTTCTTTGCCAGTTAGCTAACCTGCGATCTGAAAAACTGTGGTTCTTTAGCCCCGCCCACTGAGGTTTAACTCAACCAATGAGATTGTTCCTGCCTCCATTGCAGCTCTGACTGAGAAATGTTTGGCTCGCTAAAACTCCAATCTGCTGAAGATAATTTATAAGAGAGAGAAAGAGGGAGATAAATGAAAGAAAAAAGAGAGAAGGGAGAAAACCCAAGAGACAAAGAATTAGAGGGACAGAGGAAGAATGCCTGAGAGGAAGAGGAGACTGAAGAGAAAGGAAGAAAAGTATTAAATGGTCTTAAATACAGCTAATAGAGGTCCTGTTTTTTCACCATGCAATGACAGGTTTCTTTGCACTGCATGCCCACCCTTACATTAATACAGAACAGGGTTAGTAATACAATATGCTCATATCTGCTTTCCAAAAGAAAGGGCCTCATGTCCCTTAACAATTAACCTTCTGGTGTCCTTTTTCTTCTTCTGCCCATTTATAGATTAGCTATGTTCAGTCAGAAGCAGGCTCGCTTGGTTTCCGTACTTTTGTTTTTAAATTGGTTAGTTAAATTCCAGGTATTATTAAAAATGTCTTATAAAAGTTTTAAATGTGTGTTTCTGAAGCCTGCAGATGCCCCGTGGCTACAAGGAGCATTCAGCATTCAATAACCACTGTGCAGCCTTCTGCTATATGCTGACTTGGCCACAGCAGGCTGCAAATACACACATGCATGCACACACACTTTTTAATAGCATGCTGCAGCTTAGCACAGCATCATATGGAAACATCGCAGAGAGTATTACATGCTAGCGAGGAATTCTTGCTAAGTAGTGTACAAATGAACAATTTTCAGCCAATCTTTTGTAACATAAACATTAGTAGAACCATAATGACTCCTGATTTGTTAAATTAAAAAGGTTCTTAGAGTTCTTGTAGCACCAAAAAAGGATTCTGCTATGGTACAAGATTAAAGAACCATTTTCTGGTGCTACATAGAATAGTTTTTTATAAAGAGCGTACAACATAACAGCTAAATTGACAAGAAATAATGTCACTGTATTGCAGAAGCTTGTAGTTGCAGATGATTTTCCCCCTCAAACCCTCAACAGAAAAGATGGGATTCAAAGCCAGGAAAATAATAATAGAGTTATTGAAAAGAAAAACATCAGTCTTGCTATAGAGCCTGTTCAGTGTGTCCAAAGAAATCCACATGATGAATCCATAAAATGAATAAAATCCAAGAAAAATAACAAACAGATGAAACTTTTTCCATTCCGACTGCAATCCAAGCGCAGGGTTGGTAGGTCTTCGTTTGAAAAGCAGATATACCACACTAAATCAAACTTTCTTTGCTTAAGGAGGCTAAACTGGGTCTTCAGATTGCGATGAAAGTCCCAAACAAACATTGTGCCAAGGGTTTTGCTTTCAGTTTGACTTTCTCTTGGCCGGGGTCCAATCAGCCAACAGGGATCTGAGAGAGATCCTTTGATAAGATACTGCAGCATCTTGGCAGCAGTGAAATGTATTTTCTTATAGAATTCAAAACAATGGCGTTCATGTACTCAATGCCAAATGCTGCTCGCTCAAGTTTCCCACACAAATAAACCCTTACATGCTGGTCTTTACTTCCTATTTCCTTCCAAAACAGGAAGTGAATCAAGGTGTGATCTTCTTCCCTTCATGTCATTTTGGATTTACCGTAAATATGAGCTGCCGATTGAGAAAAAAACCTTCACATCAGCCTCCTAGTGGTTATTACAAGTAGGACGTGGGCATTTTTCATCGGCTCCGATATCTCCCACTTGGCGTCAATTGAGGAAGTGTGTCAACACAGGCAGCAAACATGGCAGCAAATCCACCCATGTCAGCGGTCCAAGGTAATACAAATCTAGATTATCAATTATATTCACACATTCAATAAACTGGTATCTATTGGTGGGCTGGCTGGCATGTCGATTTTGCTTTGGCTCTGAATGCAAATCATGGCCGTCTGTCATCCTGTCACCAAGTCTTTCATGGCATACACTGATATTTGGCTGTCTGTTGAGTGTTAAGAAATGACTTTGTAATGCTAAAAGGCCTAGGGAGAGACTGCACTGCATAAAACGTCATCTTAAGAAGTCATATAAACATGTATTCAGTCTCAAAATTACTTTTTCTTAAAGTAAAAGGAATCTGCCATAGGGCTCTCTGGAGAGAAGGCAGAGTGCTCCATGTGTTTCCAAATGAGGTGCAGGGGGAAAAATGTCATCTAAAGGGGGGCGCATGGCAGAATGCATTCATATTTTAAGGATTTAGCTAATACTCTTACCCAGAGTGACTTACAATGACTGCATCGGTAGAATAATCTTCAATTCCTAGACCACCTGCACGACAAGCAACCAATGGTAAGGACTGTAAGGGTCTGACAACATCCCTGTGACCCCTGAATGATCAGGTAGGAGGGGAATAGAGCGACGGGATGAAAAAGCCAAGGAGACAGGGAGTTTTATAACTTCAAGATAAGAGCAAATTAGACCACGTAGAGGAGGAAGATATGGGAGAGGGGATCTAATTCAGGTGGGAGTCGGTAATGTGAGCTGCTTCTTCAAGCCTATGACAGAAAATGTGGGGAATGACTGATTGACTGGATCGGGAAGGTCGTTTCAACCAGGAGAGAGAGGTGGAGTCAATGGTCTGGAGGTATGGGGGTGTAGGGCTGGACCACGTCCTGGTCGTATGGGGGTGTAGGGCTGGACCATGACCTGGTCGTATGGGGGTGTAGGGCTGGACCACGACCTGGAGGTACGGGGGTGTAGGGCTGGACCACGTCCTGGAGGTATGGGGGTGTAGGGCTGGACTACGACCTGGAGGTATGGGGGTGTAGGGCTGGACCAAGTCCTGGAGGTATGGGGGTGTAGGGCTGGACCACGTCCTGGTCGTACGGGGGTGTAGGGCTGGACCACGACCTGGTCGTACGGGGGTGTAGGGCTGGACCACGACCTGGAGGTACGGGGGTGTAGGGCTGGACCACGACCTGGAGGTACGGGGGTGTAGGGCTGGACCACGTCCTGGAGGTACGGGGGTGTAGGGCTGGACCAAGTCCTGGAGGTACGGGGGTGTAGGGCTGGACCAAGTCCTGGAGGTACGGGGGTGTAGGGCTGGACCATGACCTGGAGGTATGGGGGTGTAGGGCTGGACCAAGTCCTGGAGGTATGGGGGTGTAGGGCTGGACCATGACCTGGAGGTATGGGGTGTAGGGCTGGACCATGACCTGGAGGTATGGGGGTGTAGGGCTGGACCAAGTCCTGGAGGTACGGGGGTGTAGGGCTGGACCATGGTCTGGAGGTATGGGGGTGTAGGGCTGGACCATGACCTGGAGGTATGGGGGTGTAGGGCTGGACCATGGTCTGGAGGTACGGGGGTGCAGCTCCCTTAGCAGCGTCGTTTCAAGCATCAGGGTTTTGAATCTGAATCCGCCGGTGGAGGGAGGGCAGGAGGAGAGGGGTTGAGGTTGAAGGCGAGGCCGGCAGCAGCTCTCCGGATGAGTTGCAGACATTGAAGAGAGCGTTTCGGGAAATTGAGCCACGAGGGAGCTGAGCAGTAGACGAGACGAGAGACGAGACGAGAGAGATGACTAAAGTTGGAACAAAGAGCCGGGCCGACTCCCCGGCGGGAGATGTTCGACAGATGTAGAGTGCAACCCTGCAGTTCGGTTCAGACAAGAGAGTCATTTTTACACTACTGCTGTATAATGTATACTTTGACCGTCTCCCAAAAGCAGGTCACAGAGGGTCTCATCTCAGCGTAGTCGCCCTCTCTTGCAGGGTTCACCCGTCTGCTGCATAATGCATCCGGCAGCACCGAAAGACTCCCCACATACAAACAGACAGCCGTTATCCTGCAGAGCACCGGGGGTTCAATCTCCGGTGCATGGCCCCCCCCCCCGTCTCGTCTCATGAATACTAGTTGTGAAAACGCAGGGTGGATGTGAGGCAGGGCTTCGTCTTCTTTGATGATAATGTGTGTGTGTGTGTGTGTGTGTGTGTGTGTGTGTGTGTGTGTGTGTGTGTGTGTGTGTGTGTGTGTGTGTGTGACCTCCAGACCTCTTTTGGTCTCACAAGCCAATTATGTGGAAGTGAGGCGGAGGTTGAGTCAGACCTCAGGCTGATTCCTGTGGCGTGCCGTTACAGAATGAGGTCTCTCTCTCTCTTTTTTGGTGGTGTTTCTCTCTCTCTCTTCTCTCTCGTCTCCCTCCATCGCTTCCTGTCTGTCTCGCTACCTGTCTTCCCTCCCACTCATCGTTTCTTTGTCTCTCTCTCTCTTTTCTTTCAGTCTCTCTCTCTCCTTAAAGTCGGTTACAGTCGTCTACTTTATTATCTGCAGAGATTTGGAGCGCTTCTTACCAGTTTACTGCCTTTAGGTGTGTGTGTGTGTGTGTGTGTGTGTGTGTGTGTGTGTGTGTGTGTGTGTGTGTGTTTTCTTCGAGATGTGTCCTTCTACACACATTATGAGGCTTAATCATTTGTCTCTCTGAGTCGATGGAGATAAAATACTCTCAGCAGCAAAATGATGATCAATTTCACAGTTATTGACTTTACAACAAAACTGCCTGCAGGCAACGACTTGCTTCTGTCTTGTGACTGTTTGTTCAATGACAATCTAACCTGTTCACACACACACACACACACACACACACACACATATATAAACATACATGCACACACAGACTCATAAAGAGATGTAAACAGAAGGAGAGAGAAGAAAAGACATAAAAGAGGATGTGATGAAGAAGAGGAACAATGACTGTAGTGATGAAGATGATGGTGAGGAGGGTGTTAGTGAGGAGGGTCATGATGAAGGTGACGATGGTAAATGTGATGATGATGGTGGCGATGAAGACAAATCCATTTATGGTTATGATGATTAAAGCGAATGATGATGATGATGATGGTAACGATTGCGATGAGGAGGATAGTAATGATGATGATGATGATGATGTGTTGAAGATAATTATTATTATTGTGTAGCTCTTTTCAAAACAGTTTCAAAATAAAACTAAAGAGATCAAATCAACAGTAAAAGAAACATAAAAGCAACAAAACGAACAATTGTTTTGACTTCAATTAAACAAAAGTGACTTTTTCTTGGAGCCCAAATGATGATGATGATGATGATGATGATGATGATGATGGTGATGATGATGGTGGCGATACTATTGTAATGAAATTCAACACTGTAAACTGCCGTTAGACAATTGTATAATTGTGTGGTGGCGGTATTGATGAAGATAATGAGGAGGGGGGGGGGGACGAAGATAACCAGGATCATGATGAAGACAGATGAGAATGATGATGAGGAGGATGATTAAATACAAAGCTGTTCTGCTGCAATAAAGCAGGTCAGAGTTTCATGGTGTTACATCATGCATACATGATACTACACATTGCATATGAATCAAACACACACACACACACACATACACACACACACATACACACATACACACACACACACACACACACACATACACACACACACACACACTCCAAGTGGTGTAGATGAAGGGACGGCTTCACAAGGCTTGAGACCATTGAGACATGGATTGTGTCTGAGAGGGAGAAGAGGACCTGCAACACTGTCTGGGAGGGTCCACCACCCAAAGGACCTCCAACCCTCTGGTCCACCACCCAAAGGACCTCCGGCCCTCTGGTCCACCACCCAAAGGACCTCCAACCCTCTGGTCCACCACCCAAAGGACCTCCGGCCCTCTGGTCCACCACCCAAAGGACCTCCAACCCTCTGGTCCACCACCCAAAGGACCTCCAACCCTCTGGTCCACTACCCAAAGGACCTCCAGCCGTCTGGTCCACCACCCAAAGGACCTCCAACCCTCTGGTCCACCACCCAAAGGACCTCCAGCCAAAACATTGATGAAAGAGGTCGAAGGACGCTGACACGAATTGTGCAACAGACAGTCTGTAGCTCATCAGCTGATTGGTGCCCAAACACCTCCAGCTCTCTGGTGCTCCACCCTCAGCTCCAGCTCTCTGGTGCTCCACCCTCACCTCCAGCCCTCTGGTGCTCCACCCTCACCTCCATCTCTCTGGTGCTCCACCCTCACCTCCAGCCCTCTGGTGCTTCACCCTCACCTCCATCTCTCTGGTGCTCCACCCTCACCTCCAGCCCTCTGGTGCTTCACCCTCACCTCCAGCCCTCTGGTGCTCCACCCTCACCTCCAGCTCTCTGGTGTTTCAGCTCCATCTCTCTGGTGCTCCACCCTCACCTCCAGCCCTCTGGTGCTCCACCCTCACCTCCAGCTCTCTGGTGTTTCAGCTCCATCTCTCTGGTGCTCCACCCTCACCTCCATCTCTCTGGTGCTTCACCCTCACCTCCATCTCTCTGGTGCTCCACCCTCACCTCCAGCCCTCTGGTGCTCCACCCTCACCTCCAGCTCTCTGGTGCTCCACCCTCAGACCCATTTTGGGGGTAAATAATTACTTCAAGTTGATTCTTCAGTGTCTCTATGACTTGGAGGCTCCAGTCTGTTCAGCGTTATCACACAGTTACCTACCGTTCATTTGTTTTCATTTGGCCTTATCAGTCGTTCTGTTAGATGTAGGTGTCACAGGCGGATATCTAACTTCGGAAATTAAAAAAGGATTCTTTCTGTCTTGCTTCCTTTCATCCTGACTGACGGACGGAGGACGGAAACCAAAGAAGAACTGCAGAGAATGAAGGAGATAACGGAAACAGACACATCATTAGTCTTGAAGCCTTATTAAACTGTGGAGTCTGTCTGCCAGCCAATACGAGAGAGAGACACTGGTTTATCACTGTTTCAGAGGAGAGAGAGAGAGAGAGACACTGGTTTATCACTGTTTCAGAGGAGAGAGAGAGAGAGAGACACTGGTTTATCACTGTTTCAGAGGAGAGAGAGAGAGAGAGACACTGGTTTATCACTGTTTCAGAGGAGAGAGAGAGAGAGAGAGAGAGACACTGGTTTATCACTGTTTCAGAGGAGAGAGAGAGAGAGAGACTGGTTTATCACTGTTTCAGAGGAGAGAGAGAGAGAGAGAGACACTGGTTTATTACTGTTTCAGAGGAGAGAGAGAGAGAGAGAGAGAGACTGGTTTATCACTGTTTCAGAGGAGAGAGAGAGAGACACTGGTTTATCACTGTTTCAGAGGAGAGAGAGAGAGAGAGACACTGGTTTATTACTGTTTCAGAGGAGAGAGAGAGAGAGAGAGACACTGGTTTATTACTGTTTCAGAGGAGAGAGAGAGAGAGACACTGGTTTATCACTGTTTTAGAGGGGAGAGAGAGAGACACTGGTTTATCACTGTTTCAGAGGAGAGAGAGAGATAGAGAGAGAGAGAGAGAGAGAGAGAGACTGGTTTATCACTGTTTCAAAGGAGAGAGAGAGAGAGAGAGAGAGAGAGAGAGAGAGACTGGTTTATCACTGTTTCAAAGGAGAGAGAGAGAGAGAGAGAGAGAGAGAGAGCGAGAGAGAGAGAGACACTGGTGTATCACTGTTTCTGAACATGCCCATGGAAGAAAGTATGAGAGACGGGGGGATAGAGAGACAGAGGGAGGAGAAAGGGAGAGCGAGACAGAGAGAAGATAAGAAAAGGGAGAGACCAAAATGGAAGAGAGAGAGGAGAGGGATACACTGTCGACCAGTCTCACACTATCATAGCCCCCCTCCCTCCCTCTCTCTCTCTCTCTCTCTCCCCATAGCAACAGTACAGGAGATGATAAACAGTGCAGCAGTGACATCTAGTGGCGAGAAAAGTAACAGCAGCAGTCAGTCTGCTGTAACTTTCTCCTGGTGTATCTCTCCTTGTTCCTATCGCCCCCCCCTTCCTTCAACACCCAACGTTTAGTTGCCCTTGAGCAAGGCACTGAACCGCCAGGAAAACTCACTGCAATGACCAAAACAAACAGACGAACTTCATCATTAACAGTTTAAAAAAGAGGAAAATAAAGAAACCAACATCAAAATCTTATTGTGGTTTGATGCTTATTGTATTGATGTAGCCTGCCATGTACTGTTGATGAACTTGAGGTTGCGTGGATACCTGAGTTCACTGATATATTTTGATGAAGGTAACCATATCAATATCCTGTGTATTATTTCCCCTCCGTTTGACCTTGGCCTTGACTTTGGCCTATTCAGGAGGAGAGGTAAGTTTATCCAAGGGTAACAGACGATGTTTAGGTACAGCCGGAGGAAATCACTGACATGAAATTTCCCGCGAGGTAACAAATTACCGGTAATACTTCTGCCGTCTGGAGAGGCTTTTCAAACACAAAAGCTGGTCCCAGACAGCATCTGGAACCAGGACGCCTAAAGCCCATCAGCTGTACTTGCCAAGTGTGACGTCTGAAATAACAGAGTCCTGACAAAAACAACAAAAAGTGACTCATTCTGTCCCTGTAGGACTATCTGCTGGGTCAGGTGACACACAACATGTGACCCAGACAGATTCTCCGCTGTGATGAAAGGCCTTATGTAACAGAGTCCAGTCTGAATCATTACAAACCGCTTCACGTCCCCAGGTCAGTTTAGCCGCCACAGGACTATTATTACCTCGGGATGTCCAGTGATTGGGTATAATTGCGTTGATCGTCTGTGATTTTCATCCTGGGTAAATCTGCTGTGTGTAAATTACCTGCCACATTCAAGACAGATGTCCCCTGATGGTGCTAACCCCATGCCAAATCACATTGTGGAATCTGGTGGTTAGCCATCGCTTGAATCAGCCAAACCAAAACGTTTTATACGCCATCTGTTTGGCTTACCTTTACTCTATTGTTTCAGAGATCCTACCATCTCTCAGGCCTTCCAGCTGTCTGTGGAGGCAGTCGTATTCTGACTGCATCCTTTCCTGCATCACCGTGATATACTTGTACTTTGTTTTTCCATTGCTGAGTATATTTATATAAGTATACGTCTAACCCTAACCCTGTCCACATGCAGCCCACCCTGCAGAGTGAAGTCAAGCAATTTACTGTCAGAAAGCTTTCTGATTTGCTGGGAGGTCAACCAGAAAAACATATTGCATGAGTCATCTTCTAAATAGTAGATCTTTGTTGACAGCTAGGTTTAACGCTCCACCCTACTGAACAAACACTCATCAACTTCTATGTATTTCTTAAGTAGATGAATAGATATACTTGAATTCCTCTTGGATTATCATAATTGACAATTATGAATCAAATGTGTCATATATAATATTATAAACACACTGATACTAATGTTAAAGGGGAATTCCGGTATTTTTAAACCTGAGCTCTATTTGACAGGCTGACTCACATTGTTATTGGTGTCTGACAACATTACTGAAAGGATCCTACAGAGATAGACCTTTGTTGAACCTCTTCCTGCAACAACTCACCTCATCTTTCAGATTTCAGAGCCAGACTTCTCCTTGAGCCAGACTTCTGTGTCTGGTTAACCAAAGGTCTATCTCTGTAGGATCCTTTCAGTAATGTTGTCAGACACCAATAACAATCTGAGCCTGTCAGTGGCAAAAACAACTTTTAGTGGACGTACATTCATCGGCCCACTTGCCTCAACAGATTACGTTGCAGCCATAGCAGCCCGTTTCGTGACTGCCGACTGAGGCGATCTACTGGAGCAATTCTAAAACTTTTTGTACCTATTTTGGGGTCTAAATGACTAATATGTACAAATAGAGCCCAGGTTTAAAAATACCGGAATTCCCCTTTAAGTGTTCATGACAGTAATGAGACAGTGTCTATCGATCTGTTTGTAGAGACCACACATTGTTTTTATGGACGTCGATGTGAAAATTGATGCAGCTACGTTGTCTGTGATGTCACAGTTCAAATGGTTCATAAAGATCTTTATTGTGATAATCAAACAACAAACACAACAAATGAAAATGACCGAACACGGTAAATCGTCTCTGAGGGAGAACAGTTTACAGGCTGTGGGTAGAGAAAAAAAATCAGTCACCATTAAGAGTTTCCAGTCTGTAGAGGTGTTACTAGTTTGTCAACCACGAGGTGAAGTTACATTTTATCCCTGAAAAGTTTTTTGCCATTTTTAAAGATTGGTGTCACTTTTTTCAAATAGCTGATATCACATTTTGGAGTGAAATACCATGTGCACATGCATTATCAACATATTGCAGTTGTCATTTTAAAACCCTGTAACGTTTAACTTTCAGTCTGGCCTTCATCATGTCGTCCTCCTCTCTTTCTCTCCCATCTTTCCTGTCTGTCTCCACTATCCAATGAAGCAGAAATGCCCCAAAGAAATGTAATTTAAAAACTATTACACAAACCCCAAAATACTTGTTTGTCAAGCTAAAAACACATCTGGTTTAAATTTGTGATACAATAGCAGAGATATGTCGTGTTAAAAATCTGACCCTGACATTTTTATTTTGTGTTTGTGTAGAAAAACACAAATGTGTGTTGTCCCGAAGGTAGATGGGCGGATGTGTTGAAAATGACACATCGTTTATTGTATTTAAGGTCATTTAAAGTCGGCGGCATCTCGCACTCAGCAGCAGTTTCCCGCCTCCTGCGCCTGCGTCTGCTTTTCTCCCCCCGGCCACAGGGGGGCGCTGTTGATCTTGGTGCTCTGGGCCCTGGCCACCTCGCGCTGCATCCCCCCTCCCTCGCTGGCCAGACGCTTGTGGATCTCTGAGGCCATGGTGAGGAAAGACCTCTCCACATTATCAGAGCTCTTAGCACTTGTCTCCAGGAAGGGGATGTGGAGGGACGAGGCTAGATCCTAGGGAGAGGGGTGAAGAGAGAGAGGGAGGGAGGGAGGAAGAGAGGGAGGGAGGGAGGAATGAAAAGAGAGAGAGGGAGGGAGGAAGGAAGAGAGAGAGGGAGAGAGGAAGGAAGGGATAGAAGAAGGGCAAGAGGGAGGAAGAGAGAGAGGGAGGGAGGGAGGAAGAGAGAGAGGGAGGACGGGAGGGAGGAATTGAGAGAGAGAGAGAGAGAGGGGGGGATTATTGAAGAGAGGAAGGGAGGAAGAGAGAGAGAGGGAGGGAGGAATGAAGAGAGAGAGGGAGGAAGGAAGAGAGGGTGAGAGGGAGGGAGAAATGAAGGGAGAGACAGAGGGACAGAGGAAGGAAGAGAGAAAGGAAGGAAGAGAGGGAGGGAGGATTGAAAATTAGCTGATGAAAAGTGTTTTTGATTTGATTGTGACATCATAAAGGTTGATTGTGACATCATAAAGGCTCCACCCCTCTCTACCTGAGCGGTGGCACAGTCCACCACCTTCTTACTAACGAGGTCAGATTTATTTCCCACCAGCAGCCGGGAGACGTTTTCACAAGCATAACGCTCTATCTCCTCCAACCACTGCTTCACATTGTTAAAGGTCTCCTGGGGAGAGGAGGAGAGGAGGGGTGGGGGAGGAGAGAGGAAGAGGGAGGGGGGGTGAGAGAGGGGAGGAAAGGAGAGGAAGAGAGAGAGGAGAGGAGGAGAAAGGGGAGGAGGTGGTGAGAGGAGAGATGTTAGTGTTCAAACTCTCCCACACAACTGATTATCTTGTAGATAACACACACACACACACACACACACACACACACACACACACACACACACTCACCTGATCGGTGACATCATAGACGATGATGATGCCGTGAGCTCCTCTGTAGTAGCTGGAGGTGATGGTTCGAAACCTCTCCTGACCCGCCGTGTCCCACTGGGTGACACACACACACACACACACACACACACACACACACACAGATAGATAGACAGAAACACATACACACACACTACACCTGATAATACTACTACACTTGGTACCTACTGCTTGTACTTGCATAAGTGCAAAATGTACTTGTTGCAATGTAGTGTAACAATGTTATCACTCATGAACAACTGATAGTGAAGGAGTAAATAACTGGAATACAGTGACTTCAACATGCACGAGGCTTAACTAGTTAGTTTTACTACATTAGAACAACTACAACTACTTTGCACTATTTCTGTCAACTTTAGATTTTAAGGGAGCAGACAAACTTATCTTTTTAAGTTGAAGTGCCTTAATGTTTTTTGCAGTGCACGGTATTAACACCCAGCCAGCTTCAGTTATGAAACATGAATTAGACAAACTGACTGATCGGCTCAACGTCTCATCAGCTGGTCTGAACTCACAATTTGTAGTTTTACAGTTTTCCCCTCCATGTCGATGGTTCGGATCTTGAAGTCCACTCCGATGGTGGAGATGTAGCTCTCGGTGTAGGTGTCGTCCTGGTGGGATGGAGTGAGGGGGTGAGGGGGTGAGGGGGTGGGTAGGGGGGGGTGCATTCAAGGTGAGGATGTATAATTCGATCTGATGGTTGTGTGAAAGGTTTCAGTTCACTATTCCCCAATAATAGAACGTTTACTTCCTTTAATTAATAGTTACTGCTCAATAAAGAACAGACACGATTGGTAGAAAATGGTTTTCTCTAGTGTAAACCGGCTGTGATGTAGTTCGACCTCACCGACCTCCTTCACGTTCACATTACATTTTTACTTGATCCTCTCACCCAGACTGACATTAGTGAGCAGGGGCGTTTCTAAACGTTGATATTTATCATAGTAGTTTGTCTTTTCTTAGCCTTCTTCTTATTTTGCTAAATACAAATACATTCTTGAAAGCAAAGTTTTGAAATTTGAGTTCTTAAAAAAATAACTAACTTTAAGAAAACCTTCCACTTGTCTTAAAACTGTTGTAGTGAAAAGTCTCTAAATTCATTAATTTAAACACGTTTGAGACAACTAAGTAGGTTTCAAAGTATTAATATTTTACAGTATCTTACATTTGAAGTGTAACTTCATGGTTAACCTTAGCTCCCATGTTATTTGCTGTGTGTCTGATGAAAAGAAGCTAGCAAATTAGACAGTTACACTTTAAAGGCTTTTAGCCAAAAGCAGCGAACGTCTGACCCTTTTCCTAATACTGCAGCTAACAGACGTTAAGGTGCAGGGAAATGGATTTCTGCTGCTTTTCTGCTTACTTACAACAGATGAGGCTATTGCACTTAAGAACTTCCTAAGTGTGTGTGTGTGTGTGTGTGTGTGTGTGTGTGTGTGTGTGTGTTGTAGACTAGCAGGCCTACCGCGAAGCGCAGCAGCAGACATGACTTTCCAACTCCAGAGTCACCGATCAGAAGAAGCTTGAACAGGTAGTCACTGGGAGAAGACACACACACACACACACACACACACACACACAGTAGAGTGAAACAGTAATATAGAAAAACACATTAGACAAACTCCGCTGGTTTTAACAGACCAGAACAGTTTTGTCATTTCAGGACTTCAGATAATATCCAGGTCCTTTTTTTACCTACAGTGAAAATGAGCAGGATGTTTGGTTCCTGTCATGACGTCATTCTCATGTTAAAAAAGAGAAGATTTAAATCTTAGATCTTCCCAGAGGGAAAATATTCTTTTCAATTAGTCTCATTCAGGAGCAACGAGGAGACGACAGAGAGAGAAGGATCCTGGAGACTTCATGAGATCAATGTGAAGATGCTACCATGTGACATATATAATGGTCATCAGCTCTACTGTCTGGCTGCTTGACTCTGTTGTTGTTGTGATCAGATCAACATGATCTGTTATGTGGTTGATTCTCCTGAGTTGAGTTGGAGAAACAGGAGAAAATGTCTTTAGTCTCATCTTAGTGTTAAAAGAGAGATCATTCGTGTCTAGTTGGGTTTAAAGAAATGTCCGTTCAGCAACAGAGTCTTTTCAGTGGCGTCACCAACCAGCAGGTCCAGGAGAGTCTGTTAGTTAATAGTGTCTGAATGGTTGCGTCTGTATTGGTAACATCAGTCAACCTGTCAGGTAGGCAGGTAGGTTGTTAGCTGGTTTGTTCCTGGCAACAGGGAGACTCAGGTTGATGTGGACCCCCGGTTCCTCCGGCTGAGCGGATGCAGGCTGAGGGAATCGTTTTACAGCCCGAGTCACAGGGGGCGGGGCCTAGAGTCCCTTATATGGGCAGAACATGATGTCACGCTTGACACTCAACAACACAGAGAGTGGCAGACAGGGAGACTAACACACACACACACACACACACACACACACACACACACACTGCAGGGCCTCAGTATTACAGTATTAGATAGCCATAGAGAGAGCTGGTTCAGGCTGTACTCTGGTCTCCATGTTGCTTCTCCCTCT